>JAIFTH010000187.1:0-46804 GCA_019968535.1 Fragariocoptes setiger | reverse complement strand
TGTGTGTGTGTGTGTGTGTGTGTGTGTGTGTGTGTGTGTGTGTGTGTGTGTACATTGACATTACTTAAGTCACACATTGATTGAGTTGACAGTTGAGTGATTTATAGTATAGTTGTTTTTCTCTTTCCAACAATCACAATTTTAATTTTCTATAAATTTTCGCCTGCCATAATACTTTCCCTTCGCGCAGCGGAATTCTCCGCCCAAATCGTCGACATTCACTACGCTAGATTACGCTACGAACAATCTACAATATTCTTCGTATCGAAAGCACGTGTTCCATCTGTACAGATTCTCTCGAGGAAAACTTCACTTGTCGGGTGATTATTCATCGATTCAACAACTTTGATTTGCTTTGCTCAGTAACGCTCGGTAACGTGAGCAATCGTGCCGAGTTCCCGTGAGAATATTGCGCTGAATCGTGTGCGCGCGTGCGTGCTGCATCTCTAGCGTATGTTGTAAGAGACGGGTGCCTCATTTAATCTCTTCGGCCTTCATCGGTCGGCTTCACAACAGTAATCACACTATCGCTGCGAGGCCAGCACCAATGCAGATGCAGACTAGCAGATCGACTGCACGCCAGTCGTTACAGTAGCTTTGCTACAGCATCAACAACCATCTATGCTGCAGCATCTTAATAGAGTTCGAGGGCTAAACTTGATAGGAAAAACTTTCCTCTCATTCAATTCTTAAGATTAAGAATCTCTTCAATCTTTTGACTCAGCTAAATAAATTAAAACCAAACTCTCAAGTGCTGTTATCAAACACAAGGGGTGTTCTTGTGGCAAAAATCCCTCCTTTATCCCACAGCGCTGCAATTCGAGGTCCACCTAAGTGTAACTCTCTTTTGACTACTAACTTTAGCTTCGTTTTGTTCGCAATATGAATATGTTATGTTCGAGTGTTATGTAACAGATTTATTATCTTTAAATCTTATCAAATAGTTCTTGGAAAATGTTAGATACTAAATGATGATGAATTACTTTGTGTCTGTTTAAATTTATTCCACTAAAGGCGAGCGAATCTCGTGGCTAACTAAATTTCAATGAACTGATAAATAATGTCAAGTAAACAACAAGGACTATAATATTGTCCGCTAGGTGGCGCTGCGTCATTGTGCACTCGTGCAATAATGAAAAATTTTATAGCCCTCTGGTGACAAATCGACTGCACGCTCCGTAGTTCTACGAACTACGGTAACAACACTGATTTGAGTATAGCTGTTGTTGCTTTGATGATATCGCTCAGAAGTTCATTAGACGATTATCACGATCGTCCTGACGACGATCGATGACAGTGTAAATGTTTGCTGTTCGATGTACATTGAAATTGAGTGTAAATTAAGCAAGCGAGAAAGCGAGAAAACAGGTGCATACACTTTCTTTCTTTCTTTCTTTACTTCTTAACGTCGGTACTCTCTTAACGTTTCCTTACGTTTAGCCAACGAAAGAAAGGAAGAAAAGCGAGGGTAGCACAAAGCGGGCGAATATTCTTTATTATAAAATAATAACTAAAGCCTTCTATCGTTATATTTGTAGAGTTATAAAGCTATTGATTGTTGTGATTCAAGCAGCGCCATGAGAGATATAGCAATAGCAGCAGCAGCAACCGATGAACTTTTCCTGTTCGTTATTACCATGTGTATCATTATGATTATGATTGGAAAGCCGGCCGATAGTTAGCTTCAATAGCTTATGCTGCAATGTTGCCGCAATCACTGTTGTAGCACGATGGTGGCATTATTGCCAGTACTAACGAGCTGCGAATGCTGGCAGTGCTGGTATAGCTAGCTTTTCTCGCGTTGTAGCTCGAGATTGCAATGGTGAAGTAAGAGCAACTTCGTTGAACGAACGAACTCGAGAGGGCCTCAAGTTGCATTGCTTCTCAAGCTGCATTAACGTCGCCGACACACATTGCGGATAATGCTTTGCGTTATGAGCTATGGCAGCAGCAGCAGTAGCAGGAGCGGCAGCATGTTAAGCATCACCATGCTAGGCGGATTGCATCACATCACAGCGGCAGGCAGTATTTCAGTAATGTAGTGTTGAGCACACGCACACGCACGTTTTGTGACGCCGTCGCCACAAGGTCTATGAGAACTGTCTGTGTCGTCTGTCGGATGGATTGTTGCCTGACTCACTAACACACTAATCCACAATTGTTATGGCCTTCAATTTGGCCAACCAATTGTGTGTTGCTGATACTTCCACTGCTGCCGCCAGCTTGTGTGTGTGTGTGTGTGTGCATTGTTGCTGCCACCAAGTTATCAAGCGCTCGCTGCTACCACTGACAAGTGCTGCCGCTGTTACTCCTGCTAACGCCACTTGTATGCTGCCGCCACTCGTACTCGCTGTTGCGTGCCTGCTGCTTGAGGTACCATGAAAAATTTATGATTTCACGCAACGCAAAACTACACACACTTGCAATACAACTCAACCTAACTTCAACGTAACAAGCCACGAACGACGAGCAGCAACAGAAAAGCTCTAGATAGTGGAAACAAAGGCTTCGATTCTTTTCTTATACACTTTTAATGCCTATTGCGCTGGTTCGTTCATTCGTTCTTTCTCTCTTTATGATTCATTTCATGTTGTATTGTGCTACGTTCTTTTGGTGCATTGCATCATCTTGCTATGCTTTGCAATGCATTTCTCTGTGATGCAGTATTTTGGTGCACATACAAACGCACACATACACAAAAGCACACGCATCAAGCTGTATAAAGAACTAACGAATGAACAAAACTTACGACACAACTCATTCAATGTCAAGTACTTTGGAGTGAAAATGGTGCACACCAGCGACCAATAGCCATGCAACATTTCTCTCTCTCTCTCTCTCTCTCTCTGCAAAGAATTAACGCGTGCTCTCCTGACAACTATCCATCCACACCGACAACGTTGACCAATTTCACAATTATAGAGTTGTTGACTTATTGCGCTATTTACACATACAGATTGATACAGACATAGATGGGGTAAATTTCCGAGCAGCTGAATAACAACGACGACGAAATTAGCAGTAAAAAGAAATTTTCCCAACTGAGTGATGCTATTATTAGTAGGTTAATATTAGAAGAATACTCTATCTCATGATGGATTAGTTTTTTTTGCACAATACAGAACGACACGAATTGAATTGAAATCATTTTGTCTACTTTTTCATTTTTGTCAAATGTTCGCTCGTTTGTTTGTTTTTCATTGCTTTTTATTCATACAATGAGATGATTTTTTTTGTTTCTATTCTACTTTTAATTGGTGTAATGATGTAATATGTGTAAGTTTGATGAATTCATCAGACTTACAATAGAGAGCTGTAGAAATCGTGGGCGATTGCTATACGGTCGATGCACTGGCTTTTCGGTTGGCCAATTCGTAGCCAGCCGACTAGCCTCGTGTGCCTCCCCCACGTTCGGGAACCTCTAATTGTTCGTTCCTCCGTCTGTCTGTCCGTTCGTCGTTGTTGTTAATTTGGCTTGTTTGCCACGCGTGATGTTATATTTATTCATGTCTGCACTCTCTAGTACTAGACTACGATAGACAGCAACAACAACAGTAACAGAGGTAGCATAGACAACAACGGCATGCACTTGCTGAGTGCTATCCACTGCGACGCCGAGAGCACTCAATCATAACGATGCGTGCACGCCTCGCTGGTTGGTTTTTTCACCGATGAACACACAGCACAAAGTCAAGTCTGTCCAACTTAACACTGTTGCGCCATCATCAGCATCATTGTCTATTTGCCTGTGTGTCTGTCTGTTCACTTCAACATCAACATCAATGTCAAGTTGGCGCCAAAAATCTCACTGACGATCCGGCAAATGATTCTGGCTTTCTCGATCACTTGCTTTTCTTAACTCTTAGCTTGCTTTCTTGATTGTCTGTTTATTTTGCCTGTTTATATGTCTGTCAGCCAAGTTGGTAAATGAGCGTGTGTTTGTGGGTGTGTAGGGGGCCTCCTATATAATTGAAGTTTGAACTTGCTTAACAACTCCATTTGTCCCTGATTGCATGCACAAATTACCCTGATTTTTACACGTACACTGTGAGTTTTTGCTTAAAGTCATGTGAAAAAACTTCGAACGGATGAAAAAAGTAAAAGGATTCCAGCAAGCTAATGTGCATTGTGACAACCAGGCGTATCTAGACCAACTATTGTGAACACACAAGCACGCGCTTAATAGCCATTTGTGCAGAACATTTTCATTTGTTGTACCACTCTCTTTTCACATTACTGTAATGTGATTTCATTTCTTTCCTACCACGATCGCGCGGAGTTGTTAGGCTACGAACAATGATCATCACAACACAAAAACTGTTACAATAGTTTTTGCTGCTATCTTTCAATTAATTGGTATCCCCTTTAATCACCTGAACTTGTCCACACTTGAGCCAGAAATGTTGACACACAAACAATCAATTGTCGACTGTCGACTTGAACGAATCAACACATGACAATCATGTTTGTTGTCGATCCCGTTTTCGTAGAAACCACACAATCGATGGCTCACACACACATATGACGATTAATCGATTATCTTGATTCAAGCAACAGATCGATACTAATCTCTGTCGATATCTCCTATTGATATCTTCTACTCTGGTATCTGCTCGTATTTGAATTCAAAACTCACTATTAAGAAGAGACTTATAAAAGAAGGAACGATATAATGTCAAAGGTTAATAGTGGCCAATAGCAGCAACGTGGTTAAAATCAATCGCAAGCTTTTTCGGCTCAGGGATGGGTTCAAAGTTGAGCTGCATCTTTCTTGAGTTGCCAAACACCATTCTTTGCATAACAGCTCTATAAATATGCAAGTTGTGTGTCCACACACACATACACCTAGACACATGTACACTTTCCATGTGTTCGTTCAGTGTGTTGGTTACCAGTCGGGTAGCCAGTCAAGAGGGTCTTCTCTTCATTTGAATGCCAGAGGAAGCGGCGGCGTTGCACTTGTCGGCTCACTTGCGCATTGCCTCACTGGCTCACTGGCTCTCTAGCCGACCATCCATCTAGCCAGCCAGTCAGTCATCTCGATAGTCAGCGAGCCAGACAGGCATATAGTCAACTTGCGAGCAAGTATCGCGAGTAGCCTACCTGTGTTGTATGCATGTGATAGCATTTACCTTGTAAAATAGTGTGTGAGCGTGCTTTCAATAACAGCAGCTGACGCTATGAGCAACGAGAATTAGATAAACAACTTTGTGTGTTAGCTATAACTATAAAGGCGAAACAATCTAAACAAAACGAAACGAAACGCAGCTCTGCTGTGTAAAGGCCGGCACTGTGCTAGTGTTAAATGCAACATTGTTGCATTTACACTCGATGCTGGCCGCTCGCAAATAAACAAGCTAGCTAACGAACAACAACAAAAATAGAAATGAATATAAAAAGCTAAAAACAACAAAAAAGAGTAAGAAAAGCAAAAAAGTCTAAAGCATCAAAGCAGCAATGAGTGAGAGCATAGGTGGCAAGCTTTTGCAGCAGCAACAGAGGCAGCAACAACGATGATCGCTCTTTTTGTTGTTGTTGTCGTCGTCGTTGTCGTATCTTCCACGACAACAGCACCACAGCCAGCCAGCCAGCTAGTCAGCTAGTCTGTCGGTAACGACAACAACAGACACATACGCACACACACACACACGCACACCGTTTCATACACATAGACAGACAAGCATACAAACCAAAAGTAGCTACCGGGTGATGGTTGCTGATATCCGTGTGAGTGTGTCACAGAAACAACTCGCTGCTGCATGCCGCACCATAATGGCCTTGGTGCGATGCCATGGTGCAATGCACCACTCTTCTTCGCCAAAGCTGCTCCAACCCCGCTCGGCCCTGTATGCTCTGCTCCTCTGTTGTCTCTGCAATCTGCTCAGCTCACCGGTTGCTGATGCACTTACTATCCATGCATTTCCAAAAAAAACCGTCCACAGCTGAGCTTGCGAACGAATCTTAGTGCGTCTATCGTCGCTGTGTAGCGTTCACATCGACACTCACACTAAGATTTGGTCACAAACTCATCTGCGGACGGTTTTTTTGGAAACGATAGTAAGCATTGTCGCACCATGCTAGCCGAGCTGCATTATCGAGAACTCAACAATTTAACTCAATTGTCAACTCGTGCGTCACTAAAACGACAAATGCCGATGCTGCCGCCGCTGCTGATGTCGTGCCTGTCCGTGATGGGTGCGCCTAAAGGCTATCTTTCTTTCATTTTGCTAGAGTTGCGTTTGTACACAAGTTGCTAGTTGCCGGCGGCGCCACCGGCAGCACCACTGCCACCAGCAACAGCAACAACAGTAGAGACAGCAGCGCACGCGCTGACTTGCCAAGCTGCTGACTATCGCAACAGCGCAATGTATTTACCATGCTCATAGCCGTGTCGCCTTGTCATGCTATTCTATCGCGTCTCGTTTCGCCTCGTCTCGTCTCCTCGTCGTGGCAATGCCACAGCACAAGCCGAGTCAGAAGTTTTTTTGTAGTTGTAGTCGTTGCTATTCGGATGTGTGTATGCGCGCTTGACGAGCGAGTGAGCTTTCTATGCAAGCAAGAGTTTCTGTATGTGTGCGTGTGTGTGTGTGTGTCTACACATGAGCCGGCTGAGTGTGTGCATGTGCTGTGATATGTGTTGCACCTGATGCTTGGCGCTCGTCGTCTCTTTACTAATAATACTAATAATAATGTGCATACGATTCCTAGCTAACCAACAAGCCTCGTCCAAGCAAGCGTCGGGCAAACCAGCAATGCAAGCAGTGAGTGTGCGGAAAATCAACTGGCGCTGCCGCCACCGCCACTAACAACAACCTCTGTCAAGTTTGCTGACTGGCTAGCTGGCTGACAGGCGTGAATCTATGGTGAGTGAATGAATGAAAAACACCACTCAACGCTGACTAGCTGGCTCCGCGAGCGCACACGCACGTACACAAACACAAACACATGCGCTGTCGCAGTGCCGGTGACCAGCCGCGCCGAGGCTTTACACACACACACCGTCGGTCTTGCCATTACAATCATCCATCCACACACGGATGAACAAACATGTGCAGTGCTTTTGTACGACGACGAATGTGTTTTGTTGACGACTAATGTGTGCATTACACATCAATGTACATGTGTTTATTAAAGTGCTTCTGTATCTGCTATGTGTGTGTGCAAATGTGCTTATGTGTTCGTGAGCGCGCATTTGAACGATGCAAGCAAAGTGTCAAGCAAAAAATTCAACAATAAGCAATAAGTGTATTCTTCACATTTGCACTAAACTGTTTTCTTCTATTATTTTTGTGATGGAGTTTGGAAAGAATTGGCTATAATTTCAAGTAGAACGATCAATCATTTTGAATTTGATTGAGCATCTGAAAATCTTGCTCGACTGCCCACAACTTGCGCACCAACACAATGTGTGTCACATATCACTTCATAGAATGCGACTTATCATTTAATTCTACTTTAATTTATAATTTTGTCAAGTTCGATAGGTTATTATTACTGATTTTGTGATCATACTTTCTCTTGTAAAAAAGGATTTTGCTTTAGGGTTCGTAAGACGAGATTGGCGCCATAAAGTATATATATTACTGCGCGTGCCTGTATGCATACACACTGCGCACACACACACGCACATGCACATGCACACATGCTTGAATTTGTGAGCCGCGCGCATTGCAGTGTGTGCCCTCTCTGTCGCGCGCTGCTAATGTGTGTCTACACATGCACATTCAGACAGAGTCAGCCAGCCAGGCAGACAGGCAGTCAATTTAATAGATGTAGGCACAGCACAGGCACGCACATGCACACGCACACACAAACGTACACAGACTCATGCACGCACTCACTTGCTCACGAACACACTCACTACCTCTCGCTCGCTCATAAATGCACCAGGCAAAGAGACACACAGGCCGATTCTCTCAGCTTGTACATCGTTCTTCTTTCTCTCGTTCGCATCGAATGTGTGTACACGACTACGACTGTGAAATAGTGACGACTACGACTGTGAAATAGTGACGATGACGACGACCACCACGACAACGACACCAACAGCAACTACGACGAAAAAGAACGCCCAATAGTCCATCGACGAATCGACAAAAAAGCGATTGCAACCCTTAAACGTGATGATAATAACGTACCAAAATTTGAAAGTATCGTTAATCGATTGTTTCGGACGTTTGTGAATGATTGTGTTATCATTATTATTACGATTGCTATTACTATTATCATGATTATTAAAATTATTACTATTGTCAGAGATACAAACAATTGATATTACAACCACTTGATATTATTATTATTGATCGTCATCGTTGATACATCATTAGTGAACCAATACTGAAATTGTTACACTAAAACCCATCACACACCTTATAAGATATTGAAATCGTGTTGTACCGATTGAGTCATCATCATCATCAAATTGGCAAGAAACGTATCATCACCCATCTTGATACATACAACACAACATCACACAAGCACATCAAAAAATATAATTACATTAAATAGAGAATGATAGAAATAAGTGAGAGTTAACAATATCCAATATTCATAGTATACTGCGTGTGTTAGTATCATTTCAAATAATTGCTGCTTTGTACCGCAGCATCGACCACAGCGGCAAGAATAATAATAATAACAATATTTGCACTATAGGCGTGACACACCAGACACACCTCTTATCAGCAAAGACACACATGCATATTAACACAAACACGCAGGCATACACCAACACACGATTATTGCATCGGCACGTTGTGTGCGGCAACATTACGCAGCACTTTGTTAGACTATGATTGATTCAAACACAGATGACAAAGATTTTGATGTCCCAAGAGAGTAATTGTACGCAATCATTGCGCGCACATGCTTTTGCTGAATAGATTGATATCATCAGGCCTAGACGCCGCAACAATCATCACAGCCTCTAAAGATAGTCGCCAAGATTGCACCGTTGATGGAAAGAAACGTAATATAATACCAACGATAGCGTCGCCACGAAAAACCACGCTAACGACCACGACGCCAAGCACCAATCACTATGGTACAGATACTATTCATACCTTACAACAAAAATCTGTTCCACTGATGAGAAATACGTTCAACTATTTTTCCAACATTCGAAATCATCAATAGATCACTTTTTTCCACGCATCCAACATGGATGAACTAGATGTTTATCTCGGTGACTTGAACAGCATCAGCTCATTTAGAGCCCGCTCAAACACATGGCCCTTAAACAGGCCTGACAACTTACCGGCGTCTTACGCCGCCATTGATGAAACACCACCGGAGCTCAATTTAGAGGACGATGAACTGTTTGAGACCTCTGACAATTGCTCAACGAGCGATTTGATTGCTCACGATCCGGCCCTTGATGCTATTCTAAATGGCCAAAATTTGTTAGATACCAACTCAATAATAATCGCATCTAATGTCAACTCCCCCGAAGGCCAACATCATCGACACCACCAGGATAATAATAATCGCATTGGACATAGTCCCCAACATCACGAGGATCAGCAACAACAATCCATGCGATATCTTCCGCATCAGCAGCAAACTTTGAATCAGCAACTAGATCTTCACAGTTCTTTCCAGCATCATCATTTGGGTGCTGTATGCTCTCAACCTCATCAGAACGCTAACTCAAGTCAGCTGACGCCAGAATTGTATCATACAAATTTCACCACAGCATCGCAAAATCTAGCGGCTGGGCAACAATTGGATACGGTTCACTTGGAAGGCGATTACGCGAGCAAAGGAAGTGAAAATCTCTATGATTGCAAAGAACACAAAGTCAATCTGCAAATGCTACACCACAACAGTGGTCAAGGGCTTGACGACACAGTTACACTAGCGGCATTGCGCGATGTATCTTTGCCTACTCATTCACATCACCCATTCAATGATTGTGAGGACACCTCCACTGCGAATCATGTTGTAAAACAAGAGTCAAATCTAGACGTTAAATTATCCAACGTCTCTAATTCGAAAAGCGATGTCTCTGCTTCAACCGGCAAAACGGAGCCTCCATCAGGCACTGCGGCTGCTGTTACAACCGTATCTGCCGCCACCAACAAAAAACAAAACACACCTCGTCGCAATGCATGGGGCAATATGTCGTACGCCGACCTCATAAGTCAGGCCATAAATAGCACAGACGATAAGCGTCTCACTCTGTCACAAATCTATGATTGGATGGTGCAAAATGTGCCATATTTCAAAGACAAAGGCGACTCAAACAGTTCTGCAGGTTGGAAGAATTCGATAAGACATAACCTCTCGTTGCACAATCGTTTCAAACGAATGCAAAATGAAGGCACAGGAAAAAGCTCTTGGTGGGTAATAAATCCTGATGCAAAGTTTGGCAAATGTGCTAGACGCAGAGCTGCCTCTATGGAAACGTCCAAATTTGAGAAAAAGCGCGGAAGAGCGAAAAAGAAAGCAGAAGAAATTCGCAAGGGTCTTATTCCTTATCCGTTATTGTCAGGTCCCTTGGACCATCTGTCATCTCCGTCATCATCGCTTGGCGAGGGCCTCGACACATTTCCCGAACCACACATGACAAGTGGCTCTTCATTGCCCGCACCCCATCAAAGGTTTCACATTGACGGTGAATTTAGGCAACGTGCCGCATCAAACGCAAGCTCTTGTAGATTGTCCCCTTTACCGGTCCTCGATCCTTTGGACGTGCACGACAATCAAGCACCACCTATGTCACCGAACTCAAATTGGTACTCAGAGTCAGTATCCCGAAAACCATCCTGTCCGGCTGGCATTGATCACTGCTCTGACCAATTGTCCGAGATGGCCAGCACCCACATGATACTGACCACCAAGCCAACTAATGAACAAACATTGGTTAACGGTTCAGTTGAACAGCAACAACAGCAGCAGCAACAACACCACCACCACTATGTGTCCTACTCTCCTCACCCGTTTGAAATCGACAATGAACTTTCCCAGCAACAACAGATGTCGGCACAGCAACAACAGTACTTGGTTCGAAATCTTGGACCTCGTGAGTTTGTCAGCAACAATAATAATCCTGACTCGTTTCAGCAACCCTACGTTAATTGGTGGTAATTGAAAACGATTGAGTCTAATTTCTATGCTTATGCTAATTGCCACTCGCTAGTTGTTGCTAGTAATTGATCATCTCGTAATCTCGATCGGTCGTCTCGAAACAAGAGTGATACGGTAAGCGATGCTTGCACTAAAATAAATGAATGATGATTGACGCATTAAAGTTTTTCGTCAGTTTTTACTCCGCCACTGACCTAATCCGCCTCTAACTTTTTGACTTAATTTTGCATTCTCGCGATTTTTGTACTTCAAACTTTTGTTTAGCGTCCACTAGTTGCCGGAATCATCAAGAAATGTCGAAATTATTTACATTGTCTGTGGTAGAAGATTTGATAAAAAGCAGGGGGGGGGGGGGTAAAGCCTTTAGAAAGCGTCAATCTCTCGACAAGGAAATTTCACGCGGTGCTTATTTATTAGGATATCAGACTACATAGTTTGAGAGCGTCTCCGTTGGCGAGCAGACTGCATATGAGGCTTCATCAATAAAGGACTCAAATGATTTCAGTTGAGCTTGTCCTTCCGTTGATACGAGGTGAAGAGAACCTCGGCGGTTGGTAATTTTTCAGTTGATAGGCCATTGGGATTTCTAGACTAGTTGTCGCTCGATTCGTTGAGCATTTTCATTCGACAACACAATTCGGTCTTGATTATCTCGCAACTCACATAATCAAGATCTCTAATGAGGCACAATATAGCCGAAACAACGTGTCCTGAGCACCTGCCTGTTTGCACAGGGAGATTTTGCTTGTTCCCATTACTCATACTATTGTTGTTATTATTGTTAATATAAGCAGACGTTTGTTGCTGAGTTCTTTGGTCTAAACATTGCCTGTGAGTAGTTGGTTGCTGTCCAACAGAGTTTGCGAGACTTTGCTGATAAGACCCAATACTACTATTCATTTGTTGCTGCTGCTGCACCAATCCGTTATATGTGACAGAGTCGTTGATCGACTCGTTTAAATTCAATGATGACATATTGATTGTGTGGTCTACAGATACTGAATTGTTACCATGATCAGAAACTTGTGTTGCTTGCGCCTCGAGTTGAGAGTCCTCGTTGTTAATGCATTCCGTGTTCTTGCATGGTTGCTCAACAACAACTTCTTCATAAATCTCATTGCCAAGCTCTTCGATAATTCTGAGCTCGTCTTGTGTCACCGGTATGTTGTCGAGTACTGTAAGGTTAGGCAAGGCTCTCAAGACGATCTTTCTATAATTTGGACAAATAGAGCATGGGTTCTCCTCTAGCCATAGGTTCTCAAGGTGTGGTAGATTCTGCAAGTGAACTATCTCAGATAAACTCTTGATCTTATTCTTACGTATAATTAACTCACGTAATTTCACACATTGCCCGATATCTTCGAGGGTCGTGATTTCATTCAGACTCATGCAAAGTATCTCTAAGTTAGGCATCTTTCTTACTAGGGAGATGTCTGAAAATTCATTCCCCCAGCAATTGAGGCGGCGAACGGCTTTCAGATCTTGGGAACGGGTCTTGGCCAATACAAATGACTCGCTCAAGACTGACATGATTTGAGCGAGATGCGTCAATCCCCTGCGTTGTGGAAATGATAGACTTGAATATGGCTATGATTTTCAATGTGCGCAATGATTTTTGTGCGTAGACCTCGAGATTCTGGTCTCAGGCAATGTAAAGCTAGTTCGAGATGATGGGTCCTCTAAAAAACAAATAACTCTGTGAGTGTGGCCCATTTAATTATCGACATTGCAATTCTGTGGAATGATTTTAACCGAACATTATTCTAAGTGGGTGTCTAATCCAGTCTATCAACGATTAAGATATAGTGGCAGTGAATGTTTGGATAGGTAATACTGTCTGAGAAATTAGATCAATCAAGTACGCAGAGTTCGTCGCAGATGTTTCAATCGGGGCAGTCAGCTGATGCTGGGTCGCCAGACAGCGCATGCGCATAAGAATATTTACTTGAACAACACAGAATTTATCAAGACTACTAAATTTAAAGAAACAACTTCCGAAACAAAACTCGTGACATTTTTAATTTGAGACACCACACTACGTCAACAATCAGTTACATTATGTCCCAAAAATGCATTACTGTGCTTCCACGAACTGTCGTAAGATTCGAGTCGACGACATCGGACACGCCTTTGAGGAGCAGAGTTATTGAGTTGTACAAAAATCTTCTGTGGCTCAGTCGTGATTGGCCTACTAATTTGAGGCCTCAAATCAAGCAAGCTTTCCACAAAAACAAAGATGTCACCGATCCAGTCGAGATAGAGAAGCTTATAGCGCGGGGCGAATACGTTTCACGTGAAATCATCGCAGCCTACCATCTGCGTAAATATCGAACAATGAAGAGGCGATACTATAACACTGAAGAGCCACCGATATTTTGAGATTTATCGGATTCTAATACTTAGCTAACAGTGAAATAGCAGTAGAGTTCTCGGGTGGTATTCATCCTGACTGATGAAAGTTGAGTGTCGGGTCAGATAGCATTCCGCTCCACATAAGCGTCGGATAGCTCTAGTTTAGCAAACACTATGTGTTCAGAAGATTTCGATCGCAATTACTGGTGACCGCTGTTTATCGGTCCTATTTTTATCAATCAACTTAATTTATAATCATTTCTTATGTTCATATGATTGACCGATGAAAAATAAAAAAAACTTTCCTGGAGTTGGAGAAAGTTTGCGATATCGACTAATCAGTTATTTGGAAATTCGAATACTTATTGTCGAATTGTTTGTCACATCTGCTTTTTCACTAGAATGAGAGACAGAGAATATGTGCTCGTGGCCCAAAATTTAGAAAACTCAATTTAGGCGCCAATGTAGGTCAATACAGTCATGAATGATTCAGTCAGGAGTCGGCTTGACTGTAACCAAGTAATGTTAATAAAATAATGATTCAGTCATGCACTATAAAGAATCAAACAGCGTGAAAGATCATTACCTGGTAAACATTTCTGTTCGAGCATGCAAGAGACTGTGGTAAACACTCAACGAGCTGAGTAAACATGCCTGCCTAACTTTTGTTGCGGTTAGCAACCATCATCCATTGCTGGGATCATCTACAAACATCGAGCTAGATGCTCTTTAGTAAACTTCCACATCATTGATGATGGAAAGTTCGTTTTATTCCACAGACTTTCGATTGGTAGCAACTCTATGCTTCTCCAAGATCGGGTTAGTGAATCTTAGTCGAAATTAGAAAAGCAGCAAAAGGCAGAAAAAGATCACATTCAGCTTAAAATGGAGCCAGGCAAACGACGAACCATTCAAGTCACTAGCACCTTCAATCTCTTAGTGGGACTAATTTTTATTGTTACCGCAATCGTGGGCCTAATTCAACTGCGCTGGTTCCACAAAACAACTGTAGTCCCATCAGCGAAATATGCATTCACTTCTCTAGTTTCATACTTCCCATTCGCACTACTCATCATCATTGGACTGGTCTTATTGTCCATTGCTGCAGCACAACTTTTGGACGGCAGACGAAATGGATCAGGCTTTCCAGGATACTGGTCGATTACACGCTCGACTTTATGTCATTCATTGGCCAGTGTGGGCCTTTTAGCGATTATGATAATATGGCTGTTGAATACAGGCGAGATCGTAAGTTATATTAATTCAGAGTTCAGAATAGACATTTAGAGATTGTTTCACTAACAATAATATTTTATAGGTGAGAGACACGGTCTCCAAGACACTTGACGTGGCATACAACCACTACCAATTTTCCAATAGAAGCAATCACTATACTGTGGCTGTGGATGAGATGCAACTTAGTCTTGACTGTTGCGGGAGGCAAGAGTTTTCAGATTTTCCACGATTGCGACTTTCAACTGGATTGGCAAATGGATATTACCCCGGGTCATGCTGCGGAAAAAGTACTTTTGGTGTCAACGCCAAAGTTCAATGCATGAGCGAAGATGTGAAGAGGGCCAAACAGGCGGTAAGAGCAAATTATAAACATAAATAAGGTATCGCGAACATGCAGATAAATGCCTTATACTAAATTTTAATTTTTTCTTACAGGATGGATGTGTTACTCGGGTCTCGAACTATTACGATACCGTATCAGTTCTGGTAGTACCTCTGGCGTTAATTGCACTCTTCGTCAACATAGTAGTCACAGCGCTTCTAGGCATATCAAGGAGAAATCGAAGTCTAGATGACTTATCAGATCAGTGATATTCAATTCGACATTATACTTCTGAGATAAATTACAGCGCTTAAATTATGCTTTAATCCAGTTGTTTCGCGCCAAGAAGTCCACGATCTTTTTCTTCATAGCTTTGTCCACATTTTCGACCGAGTACTTTTGCGGAGAACCCTTCTTTTTCTTCTGTCCGTGTTCCTGAAAAAAAACAAAAGATATAATAGTTAAGTATAGTACAACCCCCATAGTAGGAATAGCATTGCATATATTTCAGGTTTGCTGCTTACCTTAAGTATCAAGGCTTTAAGAGATATGTATTGTGACGGCTTGAGATTCATGGATTTGCATAGCTTTTTCTCGCTCTCACTCAATATTCGCCATGATGGCAATGAAGCGCTTTTAAGATCGCTAGTCGATTGCCTTGTAACTTTTGAAGAAATTTTGTTCCCTTTCTTGTTAGATGGATTGGCTTTGTTTGGGGTAGCTTGAATTGAGGTGTCACTGGATACTTCGTCCGGGATTAATGCTACGTTGGTAATCTTCGGTTGCGTCTGGGACGTCTTTTTTGGTTGTGGTGAAGTTTTGGCGCTACTAGTTGCTGATTCATCACCTTGAATTCGAGTTACACCGTTCCTTCTTAATCTCATCAACTCCTTTATCTTGAACTTGAGTTCTTTTTCTCCCACTATATTCTTTACAAGTTGACGGTAAGTCTTGGCAGGAATGAATTGACAGAAGACTCTGAGTTTGTCCTCTAGCTGATTCATATCTTCTTCAGCTCTAGTTTTTTCAAGGTCATCAAAATATGACGAAAGAAGCGAACCTGAGCTCAATTGGTCTTTCTTCTTATCATTTGAATTTGTGCTAATTATTTTATGATTGGAGTCGGAACTGAGATGGTCAGCGAAAACAAAATCTGAGGTGCTGGAGCATGCAGTATCATGATTTCTGCTATTCAGAGAAGCCTCTACACGACTCGTTACATGAGTGGATCCTCCGGACTGGATCTGGCTATCGGTGGTTGAAGTTCTGTCTGTTGAAGAGTCCTCTCCAGGATGCATCTGAAAAAATATATTGACTAGATTATATTCGAGTACTACTCTCTTACGTCGGTAACGCTCTTTGAGCCTGTCTGTATACATGTTGATGTGAGCGACTTTGAGAGCTTGGTCTAAATCATTGTCATCGTTCGCGTTAACCGCCAGTTTCGATACAAGTAATTCAGCTTCGTTGTCAAATTCCTTCTCAAAATCATCTCGTTTTGGCATGTAACCAAGTTTGAGCTGATGTTCTCGACTGAGATTTGGCGCTCTCTGCGGCCCTGGCATGGATAAACTGGGAGACAGAGGTCCGTGTGTGGAACAGGTGTGGTCATAGACTTTGTAAGCATCTTTATCGACTGATTGCCACGTAACTTGGCCTATATAATTGTCAACATAGACATTCATGTATCGTTGCATGCACTCTTGTTCAGTTTTTGTGCCTACTTTGGACGAAATTTCGCTCCAATTTCCAATGCCATATAACTCGATAGCTTCTAGTAGAGCCAACTCTTCGTGAGCCTTCCATGATGCATCGATGATCGGAAACGAGCCACAGTCTATAATTTCATAAGGATGATTTCTACGGTGATCACCCAACTCCGCTCCTGATGAGAAGCATTCCAAACAAAGATTGACATCCTGACATTGGTCACATTTTACATATAGTCCTCGTTTGGCATTGATTTTCTCTTCACAATACGCACATTCGACAGCCATATAAGGGGCCACAATGTATAACTTCAAAGGGTGAGGTTCGAGAGAGCAAGTTTCGTTAGGTGAGGTCGCAGACTTATACCTCCAGATTTTAATATCCCATTTTAATCCTCTGGTTAACAATACAGGGTGGTCTTTGTAGAAATGTTACTCATGGATTTCTCAAGCCTTCGCTGCAAACGTTTGCGAAACCGCACTCTCAGCTGAACGTATTCTTGCTCCAGATCGTCATTCTGTGTTATAACATTAAAGCATGTCCAATTTAGGAGTTGTGTGCTCGGAGTTGACGTAGCAAAATGTAGAAATCAGGATGAAAGAAAGCTAAATGCGCAAGCAAAAGTTAATTCTCCTGAGGCACGATCAATAATTGCTTAGTGTCGAATGCAATGTAAAAACTGAGGTCAATTCAATAAAGAGGCAAAATAGAATTAACTCAATATTTCATACGTCTAGGTGCAGTGTGTTCCTGCAGTTCGTTTTCAGCAGATCGTTTGCAAGGATTCGCTCCACAAAGGAATCGCCTTGAAGGCTGATAAATTTTGTTCAATCAACGCGAAGATAAACGGGTCGTCGTATTGAAATCGAAAGGTTCGTCGTGCCGCATCTGATTATTATTATATTCAATCTATTCGAATTATTGTATATTAGATACTCATCTGACTCTTCAGAGACTCAAAAATCACTAGTCTCTATTACTGTACTCGACAGTGTTTTTCCTGTTAGCAGGGTCAATATTATTTTGGCCACTATGAGCTCATCTGAAGAGGTCTCATGGATCTCATGGTTTTGCGGCCTCCGTGGCAATGACTTCTTCTGTGAAGTCGATGAAGATTACATTCAAGACAAGTTCAACTTGACGGGCCTTAATGAGATTGTACCAAATTATCGTCAAGCATTGGATATGATATTGGACTTGGAGCCTGATGACGACATTGAAGACAATCCAGCCCAGAGCGAGATTGTTGAGCAATCTGCTGAGATGCTTTATGGACTTATCCATGCCCGTTACATTCTCACCAATCGCGGCATTGCCCAAATGATAGAGAAATACCAAAGTGGTGACTTTGGCTTGTGCCATCGTGTCTATTGCGAAAATGAGCGGATGTTGCCAATTGGATTAAGCGATATTGTAGGTGAATCAATGGTCAAACTTTATTGTCCTAAATGTATGGATGTTTACACGCCCAAGTCTTCACGACACCAGCACACTGATGGAGCATTTTTCGGAACTGGATTTCCACACATGCTTTTTATGGTGCATCCTGAGTATAGGCCCAAAAAGACAACAAATCAATTTGTAGCCAGACTCTACGGCTTTAAAATCAGTCCACTAGCCTATCAATTACAATATCAGGCCTCAGCCAACCACAAGACACCTACGAGGACCGCAATGGGTTACACAAACAATGGAAAACGATGAAACCGCAATAAAGAATTTCTTGGAACTCTTGCAAGATCTAGATAAAATTGATAATAGCTGACGAGCAATGGAGGACTTCAGCACGCCTCGTTGAAATGCTTAATCTCTCTCTCCCTATCTATGTCACCAAATTTATTTGGTATTGCCACGACAGGCAATCAAGCTATAATTGATTTTTCATGGGGTGAGATGAGTGTAAAGCTGTTATTTGACATCGTAATTGTTCCATCTCAGAGTCTTTGAAGTCACATTCCATTTTCAGTCGTATTTTCGACTGATTTTCCGCGTGCAATGACGCCTGCATTTCTGTCAAATTTTTTTGCAAGCGCGCCACCGTCTGGTCGAATCTCTCCCTCTCTGTCATTAAGGCTTGTTGAAGGCGCTTGCATTCTTTATCACGTTTCCTCAATTCTGAGGAATTATCCTTGCTAGATTTTTTCGAACTCATGTTCATATCCTTTCTATACATAATTTCTGCTAACTTGTTGACTGCCTGCATCTTGAGCAAACGCTCTTGATTAAGTTGTTTCTGTAGTGCCTCTATTTTGTCTGATAGAGCGGTGTTTTCCTTCTCGAGACACTCTACTTTTTGTCTGATTTCTTCTCTGAGTGTGTCTATCGTCTTAACAAGTTCGGCTTCTCGTTCCCGTAATTGTCCTAAAGCTGCCTCTTTCATGGAAATATCTATTCTCATCTTGCGTTCAGATTCTCGGTACTCAATATCTCTGACGGCCTTGTCTTTCTCCAATCTAGCCAACATGTCTTCGGCGATTTTTCTTGCTTCAGATTCATTGTCAGCTTTGGTAACAGCTAACTCCAGATTTTGAGTAAGTTGAGATCTCTGAGTTTGGAGGTCTTGCAGAAGTTTGCCACGTTCTTCAAGCTCTTCTTTAAGTTCTTTCACTTGTGTCTTGTATAATGCTGCAAATTGTTGCTCTGTTTCAAGTTCTAGTTGATCTGTTGATTCTATTTCAGCCAGCTTAGTGACCGCCTGGCCTTTGAGTAGTCGTTCTTGGTGTAGAGTCTTGACGAGCTCAGCCTCGCGCTCTCTTAATTGTGTTATGGCGGCCTCTTTCATCGATATGTCAATCCTCAATTTTCTCTCCATGTCGCGAAATTCAATATCTCTGACAGCTTTTTCTTTTTCTAACTTTGCTAGCATATCTTCAGCAGCTTTACGTGCCTCTGACTCGCTATCTGCTTTCGTGATAGCATGCCCCAGACTCTGAGTTAGCTGGGACCGCTGATCCTGTAATTCTTGCAGGAGTTTGCTACGCTCTTCTAGCTCTTCTTTGAGCTCTTTCACTTGGGTTTTGTAGAGCGCTGCAAAAGGTTGCTCTGTTTCCAGCTCGAGTTGATCTTTGGAACCTCTTTTTGCCAGTTTTGCTGCTGCTTGAGCATTACGTATTCTCTCCTGGTGAGTCTCTGAGATGTAAGTGAATCCGACAAATGGAAGGGGCTTACCAGCAAGCGCCTTTGGCATATTGTAGTTGCTCTCCGGTTCGGCCTGAACGTCTTTGTCATCGATTACATCAAAATTGCTTGTATCATCATCACTCTGAAGATCGGGCTTGACAGGCGGGTCACAGTCTCTGATTGTGTCGAATGTCCATTCCTTGTTAATAAAGAATGGGTGTCGTTTGATTTCTTCAACCCCATTCCTGCCCAGACGTTTAGGTGCTTCTGATAAAAATGAACATATGAGGTGTTTGGCTTCTTTGGAGATTTCTATCTGGTCATCGAAACGGAGAGAATTCTTATGATTCATAATTTTTCCGTATGTCCCAACAAGTGAATCAGCGTTGAACGGAGTATCGCCCATGAGTATCTCATACAAGAACACTCCAACAGACCACCAGTCACACTCGGGGCCATAAGGTTTCTTATTGTTACTATCGCTGCTTTGTGACTCGAGTACCTCGGGACTTATGTAGTCGGGAGTGCCGACAGCTGTATCACACCAAACTAATCTGTTTTCATCCATTCTCATGCATGTACCGAAATCGGCCAGTCTGACATGCCCGTTGATGTCCAGCAACATGTTGTCGGGCTTTATGTCACGATGGCAAAAACCGAGGGAATGTATTGAGTCTACGGCCAATACGACCTCAGCACAATAAAACTTGGCCCACTTTTCTGGCACATCAAAATTCGACATGAGATTAACAAGATCCCCACCTGGCATGTAGTCCATAACCATGTAGAGGTACCTTTCGTCTTGGAATGCAAAATGAAGTTTGACTATCCATTCGGTGTTGGCATGTGCCATTATAAATCGTTCCTCCCAATAAAATGCAGAGTCTGATCTTTTTATCATCTCAGATTTGCATAGTAATTTCATAGCATATACCTGTTGCGTTGGCTTGTGGCGAACTAGCTCGACTTTGCCGAATGCACCTCGGCCAATTGTTTTGATAACAGAAAAATCACCAAAAAGCGAACTGATAACATTTTGATTGATGGCCTGGCTGTTCGCCATGGTTGATGATTGTTTCCTAACGAAATGGATGAGATTTTGAGGAAAATAAACGATTGTAGACGCGCGAATGAATTTTATTTGAAGCAGTTACATATCAATGAATTCCCTCTGAATAAATAATCAAAACAAGTAATTTTCGCTATGGCCAAATGAGCACACTGCTGATCAAACTCATAGTCACACATATATGTTGTATTGCGTAGTTCATTGACTGGTCCGCTACGCGGCGTTCATTTCAAAAAAACTTCGCGTTGTAGATTCACTGTGGGTTTAGTTTGTGTGTCGAAACCGCGTGTCGTTCCATTAGCATTGCAATACTTTTAGTTTTTTTTCAATTCCTTTTCTTATCCTCATTCAAGGCCATATATGCATAATATTAATGGATTTAAACATTGTTGTTGAGCAGAGCGGATGTCGTGATGACGAGCGAATCATCCACAAGAAACTTAACATTGCCAACAATCTCGGATACAAAACCGTAGGGTTAGCTGTGGTAATATCACACGATCAATTGGACAAAATACCTGAGCCGCCAGAAATCAAGAGAAGTGGTCTAAATGTAGTTACTAGACTGACAGTAGCTGTCGTAGATCCTATTCACACGTACAAGGTTAGCAAATCTAAAGTGGCATCCAAATATGATCTATTAGCGCTACAGCCTAACAATCAGAAAATGCTAAACTATCTGTGCGCGGGCACAACAGATTTTGACATATTGACATTTGATTTCAGCGAGAAGACTGATTTTAGTTTGTTCAAAGTGAGCTTTACCATACTCGAAAAAAGGGGAATACCTTTCGAAATAAATTATTCACCGGCCCAAACTGGCTCATCGTCTAGACGGAACGTTCTGTGCGGTGGCCAAAATCTTGTGGAAAAATGCAGCAAGAACATTATGATATCCAGCGGCTCAACAGACGCCATCCGACTTCGATGCCCAAAAGATGTTGTGAGTTTGGGAGTTTTGTTCTTCCTGCCACCCAATCTTTGTTATGCTGCCGTCTTTACATGTGCTAATCGAGCCTTAAAAATGTCAAGGCTTCGTGCAGGCGCTCGACTCTGATACAACCAAATCGGAAAGAATAAATAAAAAAACAGACGAAACAAGATGATTGGAGCCATATGATCAACAAAGAAATTTTCAAATATTTTCCAAATCAAACACAGAGCATGCGTGATTTTGTGTCTCATGAGCACAATGGTTTCATTTTCGTTTTCTTTGCCCTGAACGACGTGTATGGTCATCAGCGTATAGTATTTCAATAATGAACAGTGACATCTGAGGCGCCTCACGAAGAAGATAGGCATAGCGTTTTTTATCGTCATCACTAAGCAGTTGTTGCTTCGATTATCTTTTTTCAAAGACCCCATGGTCAATTTGTGAGCTTCTATTTATGAAATCCAAGACTCCAATCACGCGGGCGTTCATTGATTCAATAATACTCATTCTCCAATATCACTCATTCTATACCAGTTGGCCTAAGGTTCCTAGTACACATAACGTCAATATTGACAACAACGATTGATTAATAAAAATAATCAGAATGGGTCTTGGTATGAGCGAACCGATTACCGACAAAGAAACCGTCCAACTGAAAGACTCACGCTTTTTCGTCGGAGCCTCGTCAATGCAAGGTGAGTCCCTTCTGAGATCTGACATACTCCCGGCCATTTCATTTGATTGGCATGACCAAAATAAACCATTGTCAGGTCTTGTCCTTCACTTACCTCTGCGCCATATGTTTGTCAGGGTTTAAAGATTCAAGACATTTGAGAAAGGAACTCTCTCTGCAAACACTAGATTATCGTTGTTGTCGTCATAATGAGTTCCTGATTGAACAAGAGTAACACATTTTTACACATCATTGAACAGGTTGGAGGTTGAATATGGAGGATTATCATTCCTTACTACTAGATATGGATTCAGGCAAATCATTTTTTGCTGTAAGTGCCATGTCTTGTGTCAATCAAATACATAACACTTGACTTATACCATAAAATCTAACACCATAATCGACGATAGATAACTGAAAGGAGATTTAACAGGTATTTGATGGTCACGGCGGCTCTAAAGTCGCCAAATATGCCTCAGAGAATCTACATCTATACATAATGAACAGTCAACATTACGACCAAGGTGATTATGTAAGTGCACAACAACAACAATATCAGTCGTATACTTTTTGAAAGTTTGCTCAAAGATTGTGTGTTGATGAGACTACTCTTTTATGGGCATGCCCTCATTTACGAACGTCAAATCATATTCTAATCAAACTCACTGTAGGTCAGTGCTATTTCAGATGGTTTCTTGTCGTTGGACCGTTACCTACATGTAACTTATGGCGAATCACTAGCTAAATTATCCGGTTGTACAGCTGTCTGTTTGCTCGTTGCAGACGGAATGGTGCATTGTGGTAATTTGGGTGATTCCCGAGCCGTCGGTGAGTGCTTTACCTTTTTTTGATGGTTAATTCATAATCTCTAATTAAGATATCAAGAACGATTCAATTACCAGCGAGCAGGTGAAGCTCAGAGCCTATGATAAATCACTCTGTTTGTTTGATTCTCTCGAATTACTTATCTCCCAAACTATATCTTCTCAAAATCTCATCTCTCTGAAAACCTATGACGCTAATATAAAATAGCCTGTGTCGATAGAGAGTGCGTGCAACTTTCTTTTGATCACAAGCCGGATAACGACGAGGAGACCAAACGTATTAGGCAGGCTGGCGGATACATCGAGGGTAAGTGTGAAAGTTTTCTTGACATGCCTAGCAGAATTTTTAAATGCATCGTCTGCTTTTGTCAAGACATATGTTCCAGGAATGATTCTGGAATTCTCAAATGAAGGTGGATATCTCACCTCTTTCAGTTTAAACGTTCAAAATTTAAATTATGATATCAGGAAACAGAGTCAACGGAAACTTGGCTCTTTCACGTGCTTTCGGAGACTTTCATTACAAAAGTAATCTAACTATGCCACCTAGCGAACAAATGGTAAGATAAATGGCACATGATAAAATGAGCGAATATCGATTTTGTTGACTCTTCAATCAACGAATGTTTCATAAGCAGTGATAATGATGACGAGCTCATTAAGAACATGTTTATCAATGTTTTGATTTTCCTACCTCCCTCAGGTTTCCCCGTGTCCAGAAATACAGTCCATTGAGTTCAACGAAAAGGTAGATTTCTTGTTCCTAGCCTGCGACGGGATCTGGGACGTACTATCGAATGAAGAACTAGTCGAGTTTGTGTCGGACAGAATTGAAGAGAAAATAGAGCCTCACATTATATGTGAACAATTGATGTCGGTAAGTTTTCTTCGCATACCTTTCAGTTGAACTCCATTGTACCCAGATTGCATTTAATTTATTACTAAACGCTCAATCTTGTTGTAATCTTCAATCAAGTTTTGCCTTGCCCCAGATTACACAGCACCAGTTGGTTGTGACAACATGACCTGTGTGTTAATTTGCAACATCAATGGGATGAGTTATGAAGACTATTGCACTCAGTTTATCTCGCGTATCACTCATCATGGCAGAATTGCACGAAAAATTGTTAATGGCCAGTTTTCAAACGAGAAAGCCGAGGATGAAAGTCAAGTCGTTGATGATGCAGTTGATTCTGGTAAAAATTGTGATGACGGAAACAGTAATTCCAAAGAAACGTTTGAAGAGAATCCCCAAATCGAAACGACCAGTGAGTCACAAATTTCTGATGCCAAAACAGATAAAGATGATCATTCAGATGATGAACGAGATGTATCTGAACTCAAAGCTAGTCAGGATGGTCTTTCTGAATCGAAGGACAATGAATCTACTGATGATGGTGAAAGTCCTCTTGAGACTTCGAAAGGAAGCGAAAAGTAAAACCAAGCCTCAATTGGATACTTACAAAACAACCAAAATTGAGCAAATGTTCGCCACATGACACTTAATATACGCAGGTTACACCACACTCAAGTTTATAATAGCGTTTCATTGCGACACATGACTTAAAGGAAAATCAACTGTTCGAGTTATTCTCCGAAAATATGTGCCAAGGACCAAGCTTATAACAAGAGATCGTCCGCTCTTTATCAGTTCGTGATTGAAGTTCGACAACCAGATTATCTTGTTAAGTAAGCAGTGTGCACAAATTAGTAGAGTTTAATAATAAATAAATAAGGAACAACCTAGTTTCACGCGATGTTTAACAGATATCTAGAATGAAAAGTATGGTCACGTTGATGAGTTTATAATACGATATTATAGTACATATACAAAAAAAATATAGGGCTTCTAATCTATGATATATTTTGTATCTGTTCCGGACGTTCTAAAGTGCTATTTGCTTTCTTGGCGTCGACCAGATTCATCAAATGAGATCCAATACGACTAAATAGTTTCAAAATTGAGGTTGGCTCGTATAAAAGTCCTAGGCAATTGAAGACTTTTTTCATATCATCATTGGTTTCTGAAAATGAGGTCGTCAGGGGTGATACATAAATAGGATAACCTATGGGGATATCGCAGGAAGAATTTATCATGTTGCGCAAAACTTGTTTTGCATTCTGTATAGATCCACGTTCTGGGTCTGTGTTCCTTAGAAATATCAGCTCTTGCTGTTGACTGGCCCACAGACCACGGACACATTCTTTGTTCAGCTTTGGATAAAGTTTAGAAAAGTGGGAAATGAGAGTTATAGTCATAATCCTATTGATTCAATAGTGCTTCAAACTTTTATCATGAGAAGAGAATGCCAACCTTAATTATTCGGAAACTGAGATATCGCTTGTTAAGCATGATAATCTTAAATTGATTGCTTCCGTCATCTACAATATGTCTTAAGGCGAGTAATGAAGGAACATTTGAAAGTAGAGCACTTCTCCAGGCAGGATCTGATTCGTGAGATATAAACAAATTTTTCTGATATCCTGATATGGCCTCGTACAGTGACATATTATCGTCGTATTCTTCTGGTGATGTGAAGTGATCTTGGTGGAGCTTGAGACACATTCTCACGCTTGGAGCGACCACAATCTTGAAGAATTTCATCTCTTCGAAAATCCACTCATCATGGAGCGAAGTGATACGAAAATCACCTTTCAAAAGAGCGTGCAATCCGTAAAGCAGGAACTCTATTGAATATATGTAGAATATGGAGAGGCATGGGTATCGTTTCAATCAAAATGATGGATCACTAAATTGATTATCGGCTTAGAGAACGCAAGATTTACGGTGCTCACCTTGTTGGCCGCAGATTTTATCACAATTATCGAATTGCTGATTGTGAGAGGCAGCACTTAAAGAGCGCCTTGCAAGTAAACTGAGACTGAAGCATAACGACACTAAGAAGGAACTTTCGGTGGTATCTATATCTGCTATGAGAGATGCTCTAACACGGTCGATTTTGTCGTTTTTAACTCGCTCGACACAATACTGTATCCAATCTAAATAAAGTATACAAAATCTGGCTTTTGTCACGCCACATGATCTAACATCGAAATCCATGTCTAACAGAAAACTAAATGTTGGATCGACGTCGACAAAATCATTGGATCTGTAGGGAAATAATGTTGACTATAGTTATTTGCAAGCTGAGTGCAAAGATGACTCAGGTAGTGAACTAGTCGATCAATCTGAATGAATTGTGAATTGATCATGACGAATCATAAGAGGCTAAACTTTTTTCATAAGAGGCAACATAACTCACCTTGTATACTCGAGCGCCTCATAGATAGTGGTGTTGCTGAGCCATTTCGAGAGTAACGGGGACGTAACGGTAAAGTAGATTATCGATTTTACATAATACGTGATGAGTGCTCGTCGCAAATCGAATGGTTGCAGCATTTGTGTGGCAGAGTTGTCAGAAATGGAATATCCCTCTACAACATACTTCGATTGAGTAACGGACCAGGCGAGCCATCTTTGATTGAAGGCGGCATTAACTGACAGCATGTTTGGCAAATGACCTGGTTCACAGCAACAGCAACCATCATCGGAATTCACGCCTTCTGTGATTGCTTCGACTTCTTGTTGCTGACAATAAGTGCCTTTGAATTCGAGTCCACGGAGCTGAAAAGTGCACAAACCATTTCCAAGTTCTATAATGTGGACTAGGCAGTTCAAATTGTCACTTGCCATGACGAAACAATCTCCTTGTGAGACGTTACCCCAGCGACCTATAGCTAGATCGCCGTACAGTCTTCTCTGCAAACATTTGGTCAAATGTTCATAAAAAACGCTATCCAACCTGTTGGCATCTATACCAGTCCTTTGCCGCTCAAGCTGATTTGCCAATCTTGTTTTTGTATAGTCGATAGATTTTGTGTTGTAATCGCGCTCCCAGAACTTCATCGGACGCACATATGACATGAGAAAGAAAGCGCTACCTAACATCGGTTGCAATGGTGCTGATATTATTGCCGAGATTACAGCTTGAGCCAATGTGGCGGCAAAATGAGGCACAGCAAAAGGTTGGGCAAATGCATGGAATGCGCTGCCCCAAGGTATTTGCCATGGAGCTAGATAGTCCAAGATGAATTGGATTTTTAACATCAGTTCTTGAATCTTGATGTGTAATATGGAGAATACGAAAAAGTTGAATATGAATATCTGACGAAAGTTGTACTTAGCAATGTCGTATTGGAAGAATAGACTTGTGAATACTAAAGTAATATAGTGAAGTGATGGGTCATTGTATGAAGACCGAACTAGTTTTGTGCTCACGATGACGAACAAGAGAGTGCCCAGGCCAAACCCAAACTGATCTCTAAATTGACTAGCATCCAGGCTAATGACGCCAAGCCAAAATATTGGATACAGTATGTTGCGCTCAATCATAAGGGCCCAGAGTTGCGTACGATCAAACCACATGAGTTTGGCTGGTGATTTGACTTCGTAAAGATTGTACTCTTTTGTTCTCAATATAGGCTGAGATATCCACATCCATGGCAAATTTGATCGCAATTGTGGTATCAAATAATGAAACACTATTCCCCATCCTACGGTAGCATAACATGAATAGCGTTGTATGTGGGGTTGAAAAACAAAGAATATAGAACTAACGTGAACGGAAAAAACTAATATAAATATGAACACACAACTTATAAGATCAGACTGGATGCGCCTCATGTATATCATCTTGTTTTCAGCTTGCATTCTCTCGGAGACATCCTCGTTCTCTTGCTTGTGGCTATCATCATCGCCGATGTTTTCAGATTGAATTGAAACCACAGGCTCAATGGATGAATTATTCAGCGAGTTTGGAGGTTGAGGTTGGTAGGATCGTGTTATTTGAGGCTGGCTGGACGATGATAAGAGCTTGCTTGCGTTTTGCTGATTAGAGGGGCCAGGTTGTTGATCGTGATGACAATCTCCTGTTGGCTCTGTTTGGCTAACAATATCGGTACTTGCCGATGGCTGGACGGCTGCATCAGGCGTAATGACTGACATTTCGAAAGTTTCGGCATTTTTGGTGAACTTGAATTCGTTAACAAACTTTGATGTGGAAGATTTTTCAGCAGTTTCGCCTCGGTTGTAACTGACTGCTTTGCTAGCGATCAACCAGTTTGGTTTCCATAACGAGGGATTAAATAGAGATGCGATGTACTTTAAAGCACGCAAGGTGATAGTTGGATCACTGGAGTTCCTACTCAATAGATAACTGATAGAGAACAGTACACCGCAATATATCGAAAACAGTGCGTTGTGGTGAGTTGACAGACGAGAGTTTAGTGCGCCAGCTGCCAGGGAATATAGCAAAAGTATCGTCATCGTACTTCTAAAGAATGAGTACAGAGCCGATTTGAGGCCTAATGTGGCGGCAGTCGATCCTAGGAGGTGTACATCTATTTGTTCACATACGTATATGATGAAAGTGGTTATTTGTGGCAAGATTCCTAGCGTGAAAATGAGCGGATAGCTCAGAAGAATCACGACGCACATCTTCTTCACAAATAAAATGACATTTAAATTGAACACGTTGCAGTCATATAGCATGAAAAACCAGTGATGGCTGGTAAAATTAAGGTATGCGTGGCATACCAATATTACAGATGATAATAGAATAAAGTAGATAGGTCTAGAGAGCAGCACAATACGGTTGAAACCATGTGTTGGTGAAGCAGCATCGGGTTGAACACTCTTCAGAAGAGTATATTGTGAGCTTGCCTGGACGAAGCATAACATCACGATCCATATATCGTGAAGCAATTCAATTTCTAATAAACAAGCACCGAAGATCGATACTGCTATGGCTAGAATGATAGAAGTAGTTGTTTCCAATATAGATAAGTTGAGATCAAACAATGGTTGTTGCTGTTGAGAGTTGAGTACTTTGATGACAGTGAATGCAATGCCGACAATAATGATGTACAGCAACCAGATAACGAACCGTAGGTTGTGGAAGCATTTCGATAATATCACAAAGAAAGATGTGTCCTGATTTGGGCTAACCATTGCATTCCTGAAAAGCATACTGGCAATGAAGGCATCAGGTGCCAAGGACGATTCTGAAGGTGTGGAGACAGCATTCAATAGTAGGCTCACAATGAGGGGCGTCAAGAATAATAATAACCAAACGTACATGAACAGTAGGTTGGCAGATTTGCTCAATCGAGGATCGTAGAACCATCCCCCCGTTAGAGAAGCCATTATTCCCTGACGGGCCACCGATAGAACAAGGGTTTCCATGTTGTTATATGATAAACTTATCGATGGGTACCTTATAACACGACGAATCCTCTTTAATTACATTATTATTTTTGGATGTGGAATGAGCATGCTTTGACGAGAGATGTCGATGCTCAGTTTGCATACTGTGGAACTTTCTCGACGATATAAGGTGAATAGTTGCCGATATTTTCAGATTTGATGCCATTTGCCGATATTTTAGCAGTGCTCTGTAGCGCCGCATCTGCAACAACGTCCAATATTTTTGCAGTATTCTACGCGTGTTGAAGCTACAATCGATCGCTAATCAAGTGCACGTTTCAGTGAAATATGCGCACCAGGCTGCCAAACTGTGTGCCCCGTTCTGCGTTCTGCTTTGTGTGGACAAAATACGTTCCATCTGATTTTCGAAATGAAAGCGCTGGAGTTTATTATCCACACAGGGAGTGAAATTAATTAGTTCTCGTGGACAATCTCACTGCGCCCTACTTCTTGATTTAATTCATATAAGAGGTTTATTCGAAACAACGTATCGATGCTTCATTCCTGACACGAGACTACTCACCTTAACGATGTTAAACATCGAGAGGAATTGACATTCACATCTTATGTATGATATTTGAAAACGCCCACAAATATCTTTGCGTTCAGCGACAACCCTTACAAATGTATGGTCCCTCTAGTCACCGAGAGATGGGAGACATGATCCATCATCAGCCATGCCACAGCTTTTATGAACTGAGTTTCAACTACTAAATATCTATTCTCGTACGATTGAATCAAAATAGTGACCCGAAACTGCCACTCATTCACTTACGGGTGTTCTTTTGTAAGCCATTATATATTCTGAATTTCAACTCCTAATTATTATATTCCAACTTGGTGTTAAGACTTTGGCAGAATGAATCCGACCAAGAAGCTAGTGCCTGTCAGTGTCCAGAAAGCTCTCAATTCCCGTTCAAACAGAGGTTCATACCCTGAACGCGAAATTTTTGAACGATCCATGTTCGTGAGCATAAACAAAGCTATCACCAGCGCTCAGTGTCCTCCAAAAGAAAAGCATGTTCGAAGGATCTTGTTGGGATCTTTCCAAAATTTCAATGGACAGCCTATGGGGGCGAAATTTTTCTTTGAGATGGCACCATTACTGAAGCTACAAGAAAATGAGGTTATTTGCTGGAAGTTTTGTTACGTCTTGCATAGGTAAGTTCTTGAAGTTATTGCTTTGATAGCATCACTAATAATCATTTAAATATAACAGATTGAATCAATGCCTACTTTCTATCAAATCGACGTCTCACGCAGGCTACTAAGAGATGGTCATGAAAAAGCCTTGCAAGACGCTTACCACTCTCGTCAAGGTAAGATATCTGCTACGATGGCTTAAAAAACAATCAGTTGGTCTTTAATCTGTGAAGCTAATTCTCACTCTACCTTTCCTCAAGCTCAGTTTTGGTCAACCTTAAAAAGCTATGGGCTAACGCTGACGGTCAATACGCAAGCCTCATACGACAATATTCCCAGTTACTTTTGAATCGATTACATCTCCATATACGGTTCAAGGTAAATACTAAGATTGATCATTGAATAATATAAATCATTAAATACCTGGTTGGAAGGAACTAATCAATCTTCATGCGTTCAACATTCAAGATCACTGATGAAGAACTTGAAAAAATAAGTCAGGGTGATGTGAACGTCCAATTTCAACTGGCTTGCGAATTGTTTGACTGTCTTGATGATATTCTTGGCCTGGCCTCAAAGATTTTATCTTCTTTCGAAATATATAGAGCCTCGTCAGGGACTAGCAGCGGCCAGTGTCGGCTTGTCCCGTTAATAGCTTGCATTCAAGATTCGAGTTTGCTCTACGACCATATAGGTAATTTGATAATTGAGTCAATATGCAACAACTTAAGATTTAACATAGTTAGATTATGTGCTAACTAACTATATCCCTATATCCATTCATTCACGTCGATTATGTGCAGTGAAATTGCTCTTCAAATTGCATAACAAGCTTCCAGCTACTACTCTCGATGGGCATCGGGAAAGATTTTTCAATCAATACAAAGTTCTGAAACAATTCTACATCAACGCTAGCAATATACAATACTTCAGAACTCTGATACAAGTGCCTTTGTTGAGTGATAAGCCTCCCAACTTTTTAGTCGCCTCCGATCTTAGTAGCCATGTGGCCCCGACTGTCATAATGTTGGAGCAGCGAGATTCTCCCGAAACTGCGGACCCTTTAGATGATGGTCTACTTGTTGATTTGTCTACAGATTTTGATCAATCGGTTGTTGATCCTTCAGTTCAACCAGGTCTGTCGACTGATCCATCTGACTTCACAGTCACAGAATTGCACAAAGAAATCGAGCGTCTCGAAAAATTAGTCGAAAATTTGAACACTGAATTGGCCTTTTCTAAGTTTCAGGAAGACCGCGCAGAATTGGTAAGTAAAAATTGAGAAGGATATGCTTTAATTAATTTCAATTACAAGAATCACGGCCTCACCGACCATCTCTTTTTGAACCGTTTACTATAATCCATTTTCTATAATCCAGAGAGATCCTTGTGAAACCACAAGAGCGCAACAAACTTCTATCGAAGACTCTGAAACAGTTAAGCAATTGAAAGTTGAAATTGAGCAGTTGAAATCAGAAAGTTGCATTTTGAAAGAAAAGCTCAGAGTGGTTCAAGCTGATCATATTGAATTGGTTAACAAATTGAGGAGTGATATTAATGAGCTCCAAACCAGTCTGGCTACATTGAGCAACGGTTATGATAAATTAGAAAGAAAGCTTAAAGACTCTGAAGAAACTCTCAAATCTTCGTCACTAAACGCAAAAAACTATCAAGAAATGGTGCAGAAGGCTGGAGAGCTTCAACGAGAGCGAGACTCATTGATGAATGAAAATTCTCAATTGCGGACCCAAGTCAGTATTCTAGAAACAGCGGTTGAGCGTAAACGAGATTCACTTGAAAATCCCCCACAACACATGGAGCAAGATATTAACCCTGAAAATCTCGAAGAGATGTTAATGAAAGAGCTTGGCGAAACTGACCGCGTCATACACGAGGCTGCATTGAAGATTGAGCAACTCGGGTTGCAGACACGACAGAGAGACAGTGGCATCAAGTTAGAAGTCAACGAAAAAATTGCTGAATCATGTAGTAATTTGATGCAGGCGGTGATGGATCTCATAAAGAAGTCAAGGGCTCTCCAGAACGAAATAGCTCCCTCAGCTGTGGTTAGCGGAGGGGATGCTAACACAAGAAAAGAATTCTACAAAAGAAATTCGAATTGGGCCCAAGGTCTCATATCAGCAGCAAACGTGGTGGCAGTGGCTGCTAAATTCTTTGTGGATGCAGCCGATAAGGTGATTAATGGTGGAAATTTCAGTATTCTTGTGGCTGCTGCACACGAAATTGCTGCTTCAAGCACTCAGTTAGTTGTAGGTTCAAAAGTGAAAGCCAAAAATGACAGCGAGATGTTGAAGGCTTTAGTTCAATCTTCCAAGATAGTCAATGAATTGACTGGAAAAGTTGTCGCTACATCGAAACAGTGCTCACAAGTGATGGATCAAGAAATGGAGAAACTTGATGTAACTTCCCTTAGTCTACATCAAACAAAACGATTGGAAATGGAGTCGCAGGTTCGACTCATAGATCTTGAAAATCAAATAACAAAAGAGAGAGAGGTATGTTATGAATTATGTGGTGCGGTATTTTGATGCATTTGACCAAATAAGTAATAACTAATCGAATTCTCATTTAATCTGTTCATGTGTCGCAGAGGCTCGGAATACTCCGCAAGCAGCATTATAATTCAACCAATGAATAAATATAATCCGGAATATCATCAGCAAGCAGTATTATCTGTCAGAAACTGACATAATTCATCTATGATACGTTCAAGTATTCTTTATCCTTCACTGGATTTTCTTCATTACCCTCAGTTTGAATCATCTTGAGGGAAATTATTTAGAATCGTCTTCATATAAATTTGAAACCCTGTGATTCCATTAGTCTTTAGACTTTCATATTACACTTGCAATTGAGTTGAACTGTTATAATGTAGCGTTTCATTCAATTACATGAAATTTTTGAGATATTAGATAAGATTTTTAAAGAAATCAGCCACTCAATATGTAAGTTTGGTCAGTTATCCTTTTCATGATTGTAATGTGGTGACATTCGCTAAAGAGTTTCGTAAAAATTCGAATTGATCAGGTGTACCACTTAGGTCTAATTAATCACTCAGGAAAGTGAAAATAGGTATCAAGATTTTTACAGAAACACAGCTTCAACTATGTCTTTCTCGGCGAGGCTCATTCTGAATCAGGTTAGATTTCTCTATAGATAAGGTTCTTATTCTAAATATTGTTATTATTATCGAAGCGACATACGATGATAAACCCCATATTCTTTCCGCAAAATTGGATCATGAATGTTGCGGACATTAGATGATCTTTAAGAAATTTCCCAATAAAATCATAAGCTTTCAAAATAAGTTTGATATCAGAGACTCTATCACTGATTCGTAGCTCGTGATCTGTCTGGATAGATTTAAAGGGCATGCTCGCAGTCATCGTGAAATAGAAAATAAAATTGGCCTCTGCGAAACAATTATAACCTCCCTTTACTGTTCAGAGACTTTCTAGTCAAGTTTCAAAACTCTCAAAAAGTTTACTCTCTGTCAGTTGTTTGTATTGCTCCACCCAGTGTGATGGAAATGCGACGAATAAAAGAGCTTCTGCCTGACTTTACTGCTTACAAGGAAACAGACCCTGATGTAACCTTCAGATCTGCGTGAAACTAGTCTCATCTTGTTCTCAATTCATTCTCCTTGTAGAGCTCGACGAGGTGAACAAGATTGACTACACGTTGAGTCGAAACGGGCGTAACCGAAAAGGTCTGTTTCCGTGTTAAAGGGTGTCAGAGACTTAGTTCGCAAACAAAATAAAAGAAGGACAGATGACTGTGCCTTCAAGCAGTGCATTTTCGAGCTCCCATTGACTTCTACGGCAAACATATTATTTTCACTGAGACATAGTAGATTTTTTCAAATTACGCGCGTAAACCTTGCCTGTTTCCTCACGCTGACGGCAGTACCACATAAAGACAAAATTCACACTGTTCCATTCAAACACACACCATCATCTGCTGATGCTTCTTTTATTTTTTTTGCGAACTAAGTCTCTGACACCCTTTAGCGACAATTTTATATTCCCTGCGCGACAATCCGTGCTTCGGCATTTACTCAGCAGCTGCGACTGTGCAGCAATCGCTGTTCATAAAAATCGCCTGTCACAAAGAGAATATCCCGTTGCCCCAGGACGTACAGGGTGTCCTAGAATAACGTATTTTTGAACATCCCGCTCCCAGCATAACGCTGGCTAATGTGATGGATCTTTTATTGTTGGAATGCTGGATCTTGACAGAAGGAGCGCAAGCAAGCAAGAAATCACCTCACCTGAGGCGACAAGTGCACCACATAATTGACCACGATCGCCACTATATTCATTGGACCACAACGAAATCACACACGATATATGTATTATTTATTCTATCGATTCGTTCGCATTGTATATATCTAATGTTCGCCAAAATTTTTGATTATTATCAACAAAAATTTGTCCTCAGTCGTAATCTTTAGATCTCACGCAGGGTTCCACGCCGCACCACACAATTATCACAATTATAATGGCCGAAGTTATCAGAGGTCAAGTGTTCAATGTTGGTCCCCGTTATAGCGATTTGCGTTATGTCAGCGAAGGAGCCTACGGTTTGGTGGTGTCGGCCCTCGACAATGAGACTAAAAAACGTGTGGCCATCAAAAAGATATCACCTTTTGAGCATCAGACCTATTGCCAGCGCACATTACGCGAAATAAGAATCTTAACACGTTTCAATCATGAAAACATAATCGATATACGTGATATTATCAGCGCTCAATCGATTGATCAAATGCGTGACGTCTACATTGTTCAGTGTCTCATGGAGACCGATTTGCACAAGTTATTGCGAACTCAGCCATTAGGCAACGATCATATTTGTTATTTCTTATATCAGATACTGAGGGGTCTCAAATATATACATTCGGCTAATGTTTTACATCGTGATTTGTATGTATCATCGGCTTATCACCGTAAAGCTCAGTATTAGGAAGGCCATCACCGAGATCACCTGACGTAAATAATTGGCTATAATAATGCTAAATATCTAATCCAATCTCATCTCTCCCATTCACCGCCCTGTTCTTTATTTTGATTGTTCTATACTTTATTATGTGCACAGAAAACCGAGCAACCTATTATTGAATACGTCGTGTGATTTGAAAATCTGCGACTTTGGTCTAGCCCGTGTAGCCGATCCCGAGCATGATTATAGTGGAATGTTAACCGAATACGTTGCTACTCGCTGGTACCGAGCTCCTGAAATCATGCTTAACTCCAAAGGTTACACGAAATCTATAGACATTTGGTCGACTGGCTGCATTTTGGCCGAGATGATCTCTGGTCGCGCAATCTTTCCCGGGCGCCACTATCTCGATCAATTGGACCACATATTAGAAGTGATCGGTTCACCTTCAGCCGAAGATTTAGACTGCATTATCAACTCTAAGGCTCGTGAGTACATGAGAAATTTATGCACACCACCTAAGCCGAGAATTCCATGGGCTGTAAAGTATCCAAATGGGCATCCGTTGGCTCTCGATTTGCTTGATAAAATGCTCACATTTAATCCTAGCAAACGCATAACCGTGGAAGAGGCGTTGGCCCACCCGTATGTTAGCGATTATTATGATCCAGACGATGAACCTGTCGCCGATCAGCCATTTTCATCCGAGATGGAAGACGATTTGCCGCGCGAACAATTGAAGCGTCTGGTTTTTGAAGAGATACGAGATTTCAAAATCAATCGAAGGCCGGCCATGAACAATCCCTAAACGACGACAAATAATGTTACGAGTAAATCTTAATAATTTCTTACGAAAAAAAAAATCATCACCATCGTGAAAACACTTTATCCAGACGCCTCCTTACGTCACATAACAACATCAAGAGAGACTGCACAAGTTGGCAGAGAATGCCTAACATTTTTTGTTCTCGACTAATCTTATCAATAACAACAACAACAAGAGTTATCGTAACAACGGACGAAGGTCAAGTTAACGTATTAATATTAAATAATTTATACATTCATCGACCATTGGTTTGTTTTATACATTGTCCGAGTGAAACAGCTACCATTTGGTGTGTGTGTGTGTGTGTGTGTGTGTGTGTGTGTGTGTGTGTGTTAGTCATAGGACCTCAGACAACTAAAAATTCTATCATTGAATGAATTAATAAATCAACCAACAATCAAAACTTACAACCGATGTTATGAAATTCGTATCGCTGAACCTTGTTCATCTGAAGAACGACAAAATATTCCAACATCATCTAAAAAGGTCAATCTAACAGACCGTCATTGCATCAGTTGATCGAACGAAAGCTCATTGACATCATGCATCGCCTAAGCCAACTATATTGTCTGTCAGAATTAACAAAATGCACCGATTATACGTTTAAATGTTTGTCACGCTAGCTCGGATCATCTTGAGGGGAATTGTTTAGACTAGTCATCATTTGGATTTGGAGCACAGTGAATCCATTGGTCTAGTCTGGATTTTTATACGGCACTTTCAATTGAGTTGAACTGTTATACTGTAGTGTTTTATTCAATTGTATGAGATTTTCAAGAGGTTAATCAGTTTGAAGAATTTTACATTTTTATTAAAGATAGCAGCTCAAAGTTTAAGTCTAGCAGCGTTAGATTGAACTTTGGCTTCAAGTAAAGTGATAGCATCATTGACTTGTTTGATGGCCAGTTTGCGAGTCTGTCTAAGGCGATCCTGATTGAGACAATCTACTTTGTCAAGCTTTAACATGCACCTGGTTAACATTTCATCGATAATTCGATAATCTCTTTCTTCGCAAGAGACGCCAGTATAGCTATGAATCTGGTTGACTAGACCGTCGACTTCAAGTTTAATTTTCTCCACAGCGAGAATAACGTTCATATTTTCTTTCTCCTTCTCACGAACATCTTGATTATCGTTCGAACGATTCCCAGATGAGCTTATTTCAATGTTTGTTGCCATATTAGCTTTTGGGTTATCATTAGATTTTATATTCTTGGATATGACCGGCGCTTCTAGTTCACCATGACTAACCCAGCATCGAGATGCCTCCTGTCGAGGTCCTCCTTTAACTTCTACTTTAGTTGTCCAAAGTGGTGCTGGTTCAGGCACAGGATCTTTTCTAGGTGGGGGCGGAGTTTCAAATGATGAGAAACCAGGTTCTGGTATGTTGATGTGAGAACCAGAAACATTCGAACGTTGACTAGGGCGTGCAAACGAACTATGTTCTGGCGGCGGGGGCAACGGGATACTTTTAGGCTTAGGCTTGACTGGCTCCTTTTTGGGCTCGGGACCCGGCAGAGGAATTACCGAAGGTATAACGTCTTTTTCGTTATCGTACTCGTTAGAATTTGTGTTTTGAGATTTTGATTCTTGTAATCCAGGCGGCAGAGAAAGCGGTATTGGTGTATGTGGCGATGGAGGAGGCAGAGGCTCTTGAGGTGTTTCTGGTAATGGAGTTTGATTGTGACTACGACAGCTTGATTCATTGGGTTGTCGAGAATGAGAATTAGCGCTTGAATTTGCCCCATTCACATGGTGATCATCTTCTACTCTGTGTCTGTACGATTGGGATTGCTTATCCGTGCGGTTTTGGTGACGCGGACGTATAGTAGCCCCACTAGATTCCACAAATATTGGCACATGGTGCACCTTGGGCGAGTCAGACTTCGATGATGATCTCATGGTTTACAAACAGAAAGTGAAGCACACTGTCCGATTAAGCGTTGGATAATATTTCAATATCGAAACAATATTGGTTCGAGTCAATAGGGTTGATCATTTCTTCCAGTATCACACGCCGTTGAAATATACAGACGTACGTTAACATTGATATAAACAGACATTGAATTAACGTTTTCCCACTGCAGATTGCGCAATTTCTAATCGATTCTGGAAAAAATGCACGCCTAAGATTGGCAAGCCCAACCTGTCTTGATTTGAGCGGGACTTTCGAACATGAATTCTTCTTTCGGTAATCTGTTATGAAGTTAGCTTCGAAAAGATGAAAGTATTAGGATCATTGCACAAATTTCGAGTTAATTCGGAAATAATTTTAATCTGGATATTTACAAGTAAATACGTTCGGTGAATTGTATTGGTGCACTCGTAAAGTCGTTAGTTATTCTTATCGCTGGTTACCGAGATGCCCACCAGTATAATGAGGAAGAGAAAAAAGTTACATCCAACTTTTATAAGTTTGTCAAGATGCGACAATCGACATTGCAACCTTCCATGGAACGCTTGTTACATCTTCAAGTTTTCTTGCAATTGAACTAGGAACGATATCCTGGGTATCCTCAATGCTGGTGAAGGTTACAATGATCAATTGGTATACGAGGTGGATCTATACGATGAGCGCTCTGCCAATAACTCAAATATTCAATATCAAGAATAGTTGACTGCCTTGAAAAACGGAGGCAGATTGTTGAGGAGCCTTCATTAATCTAGCTGTCAGATTGGCTTACAAGAACGTATGCGATCGCGGCAAGCGAGCTATCAACGACTTGCGTGTCAAGATCAATGATGGAAGTCAACCTCGTCTGTCACTTGTTTATCACAGATTTTTCCAGTATGAATTGCGAATTATCATAGATCTTTGATCGCTGTGTGCGAAAGAAGATTTTCGGTCAGCCTAAAACAATCAGGTAAGACATCGCTCACGCCCCAATGGGATACTCAGAAGGAAAAATCGAACGCGCAGCACTGTCATTGACACTGATTTTAAATGGTAATAACCCCAAGCGGATTAAACTAATTTGTTGTCAAGAATTGAGATTTATTCAATCTATTCTGTTATTTCAATTTTTGCTTCTAGTTTTCACTGTCCACGACACTTCCTGTATAGTCTCACAATTCTCAAATTGATTCTGATGGGAATGTTCATTCTTCATCATGACATTCATTATCATTATCCTCACGATAGCACTCAGAATTCGATTCCGATTGAAACATCAATGCTCGGGCACGCTCAAGCTCATGGACTCTTAGCAAGAGCGCGCAAAGCGTCGTTGTTTCTCGATGAACGGAAACTTTTCATGATCAGCTTTGAATGTGCCTTTAGTGTAAGTCACACACCATTCACGAAAATGATTGGCTATATCGACTCCACGAAAATTGTAGCTATTCAAAATCTATGAACACAAAAAGCTCTTCAATTGAAGCGTGACGCTCCGATATTGGATACATCAAACTGTTGTCTAACAAGTGATTGTGACTAAAGACCAAAGGTGAGGGACACGCTTAAGCTAACGGTTTAAGCCATGAAATTTCAGATTGAAAATCAGTAGATAAAAATTCGTTTGCTATTTGATGCCAATAAGGATTGTGGTGGCAATTCGACTCAATGTAATCTGGAGTGATATTGGCGCGCAACCAGGTGGCTCATTCGTCGAGACGTGTAAAGAGCTAATCAGCGCATCTAATGATGGTCAATTTCAAGCTGTGAATCGTAGTCACCGTTCTTGCTATGGCATCGCTTATATCAGGCTATTTCATCTGGTTCTATGTAATAGGAAACCCCGGTAAATACTCCTCTAGGCGCCCACCTTCGAAGATACCATAAAGGAGCCGACGTCTCGTTCTGATTACAACATAAAAATAACCGATTCTTGTGATGTTTTCCTCTGCCATAGAACCATAAATTCCTACCAAGACACGGTGTGGAATGCGACGACTACCGACAAATGAGTGCAAACTTTTGCCGGTTTGCAATTCAGTTAGTGTATCAACATCCACTTGTTCGCTGCTAAGAGGAGTTAGCATACATGTTTAATCGCCTGGATGCAACATCGATGGCAAATCGCACAAATATAAAGAGTAACTCAATCCTCTGTGATAGGAACAAATTACATATCTGGTGGTTTTATCTCATCCCACGGAGAAATTGACTACATAATTCGTGGGCATGTGAGCGCATATTTTTGGGTACTGATGATGTTGATTCATTGTTGGTTGAAAGGTTTTCTTGTTCCATATTACCTAGAAAGTCTCCAGTCTTGATAAAGTTAACCTCCGTGACTGGTCGTCCTTTAGTGTAATTGTCGATGGCTGCTTCGTTAACGCACATTTTGATGATGGCAATGTAGTCTTTTGGTCTAGCTAGTTAATACTGTATGTTGACCGCTGTGTGGTCGTTACTCTTAAGTTTGGTTTCGGTTGTCTAACAGTTCCATTGATTGATTAAATAGTAATGTATTCGAATCGGTAACATAATTATTCAGCCAAACAAACGTCAAAATTATTACAGAAACGCAGCTTTAGCTTTGTTCTTTGCGATGATGCTCGTTTCAAATCATGTTAGATCTCACCATTGATCCCTGTTCTGAATATCATTACTACATTTATATCACAGTCATTTAATGATGCGCATATTCATCAATATGGTCAATATTCATCAAGAATCAACGCGGATTATACAGTGTGGGTCAAGAACTTACAGGCGCACGCGTCGAACGACTAACTTATGGCAGCACAGCTGTTTTTGTTGTTGCCAATAATGTTATTCCCATTCCTTGTGCTTTGAGTGGACACGTCTAGTTGATCAAAACGTGTCGATATTCTTTAGTATTCATGTAGACCAAATGTTGTTTGGCTCATCCATTGATCGCAACAATCAAATCACTCATAGAAATTAGTATCTTCGCACTGGCCTATCCATGACATCAAACAACAAATCTATCAAACCACGTGCCCTGACTGATAACGACATCAAATGGTTTTTTGAGGCATTGGGAGAATATGGCAAAGATTTCAACAATATTCACAACTATATTACCCAAAGGAGTGGTAAAGCGGGCTTACCGGCTGATCAAATTAGGAGTCGTGAGCAGATTCGGAACTTTTACAATCGTCTCTACAATAGGCTTTCACAACTCATCACCATCACCAATGATGTCGATAAAGTGACACAAGAGCTTTACCTCCTTATTAACTACGGGGAGATATGGAAAAAGTTTGGATTCAAGTTCAATACCCGCACCCGACAACTACTGAACGGTTTAGTCAACGATGGGCACACCACCTACAAGATGAAAAAAGGTTATATCAGATTTCGAACTCCCTCTTGCAAGGCGTTGCGACGCCTGCATGAAATAAGCGTCGACGACAAGCTCATAGTATTAACATCTAGTGAAGTGCCTAAAGATATCGTGGTCGAGTTTTATCCGGCTACCAATCGTGATTGGCTGAAAGTACAATCTATATCTCATAATCCTCGAATACGATCGAAACTTTCTTTACAGAAGCGCGTATCGTCTGTGATAAATTATTTAGAAGACAAGTGGGGACTGAAGAATTCGAAAATTCTCAAGTGTACAGACCAATGGCTCAAGTTGTCTCAGCAGACACGTATTGTCGATGAGATTTCCAGTGTTCAGAACGAAAACCCATCGGTTCCATCGATGGATCCCGTGATTCGCTCTATACGTCTGAGGCCTTCAAAAAAGTTTCACGATTTAACTGCTACAACCGTTACTCGCGTCGTTCCCGATTGTCAGATGAATCTTAGTCTCCAAGCCTATTTATCGAAAATGCCTGGTTATAAAGATCATAACAGTAATAAGAGCGGCGCTGTTAGCAATTCCTCTAGCGGATCAGGGAAATCCAACGCTTCAACAAATCAACCCAGTGCGAGTAACCGTAGTAGTATCGGGGAGACCCACCAATTAGGTTCCAAAGAGGATAGGAGTTGTACATCTGAACCAATTGAACAGGCTCAAAAGCAGCTAAGTGTTCTTCAGACTATGCTTGCATCGATAGATGGTTGTGAAAACTCCCGAACCAATTGTGAGGATACATTTGATAGAATTCGAGGACCTATTGCTCCTGTTCATGAGCCAGAGCCGGAATCAATTTTAGTAAATGACGGCTTGGCTGATTATTCACCGATGACTACGTTGGTTCAGCCGATAATTCCGGAGAACTCACTGCAGCAAACTTCTATGCAACAAACGCCTCGAACACCGATGAGATTTTCTGAGAGTAGTAGAAGTAACTTGGCTCGTTTATATGACGACAATGCCACTCAATCTGTAGATCTTCCTATGCCACCGCCAAACATGACCATAGCTGAGTGGTTCGAAAGATTCAACCATGCATCTAACGATGGTCATATTAATACCCCAATCGACCCTGGGCCAACTCTGTCCACTTCATCGAATAATCAGCAAAGTAATGGGCCACTTGTAAATAGCGCAAGTCCAGGGACTTCGAATACTAAGGACCAACCACAGCAACCAGAGATGATTGACCCCAAGAAATTTTCCTCCGGATGGACAGCCAACGATGATGCAAGCATCACCATTGGTGAATTGTATCTTGCCTTCCGATGCCCTGAAAAGATTGTACTGGATTATGAGTTCGAAGTGGCAAACAAAAACTCAGGCACTGCGCAACAGATAGATGGTCAGAATGTCCAAGATCCAATTGGAGATTCTTTTCTTTACAAACTCGTAACAACAGCTAGTGTCGCTCTTGCACGTGTTCAGAATGTCTCCAATCGAGCTGGTGGAGTGTCCGGTATCTCTAAGGAGTCAGCGAACGTAGCCAGAGTTCCAAAAAGAAGGAAAATAGTGCCCACCACCATCAGTAGGACAGTGAGTCGGCAAGATAGTTTGAGTAGTAGTTCTGAATTGAATGGTCTGGCTACTTGTGGTAATCCTGTAACTTGCACTACACCTATACAAACTCCGACCCCAATCCAACCTTCAATTCAAATACAAACCACAACAAGTCAATTCAATATAACGAATACAGGTCCAGTCAATGTTAGCAGACCCGCGCCTAAGTCTGATTCAAGGATGGCATCTATATCATCCGGCTTGTCTGAAGATGATATCGAGCTCAGAAATCAGAAGGTAGAGGAAGTTCTCAAGCAACTACAGCCGACTAGGCTTACATATAGATCTCGTCCTTTCTGATAATTTGCTTAATAAAACGTACTTTAACTTTAATATTGATTACGCTTCCCACTTTCTCATTTAATTTGCGTGTATGTCTAATTTGCTTTAGACCCATGTTCTTGGAACTGAAATCCTTGAAGTAAGCAACAGATAAAAATCACAGATAATTCTGTGTGAATTGTTCAATCATGATAAGATCTAACAAATATTTATGATAGAGATTGGACGATAAGTTTTCATTCAATCTGCCTTAGGGAGCCTGAACGTGCTTTCATGACATGTGCGCGCATTCTCTCATCTAAACTGAGTGGATACAGTTACTGTATGATGGTTGAAGCTGTCTGTTAAATATTACCATACAGTTAGGGAGTCACAAATAAGTCATTCATATCACTCTGTCATATAATGAACATGAGAGAACAACTTGAAAATATTGAATAGAATACTTTGCATTTATTTCTATTTCACCCAACCCCTCACAGGCTTACAACGCGTCCAACATTGCGCAATGCTCATGATAGATGTCATAAATAGTAACTACTACTACCAATATATTATACCATTATATTACTAGTCTCGCTGAATATCACTGCAGAAGAGAAATTTGTTGGGAGATCATAATCAACGCTTCTCTCAAACTCCCGATGAACGTTACAATTTCTAGGTTCTATTTGTATCATATTTACAGCTCCGTTGGGTATCACATCGAGTTGGAGGAACTCTTATTTGAAACACCCTTTATGTTAACATTCCATCAAGCTTGATATCGAGCAGGAACATTTCAATATGTCTCTAGAGAAAATAGCAATCGTCGGCAGGTAAGATTCAAAAGATCTTGATATCTATGATGAAAATGTTCTTTTGATATTGATTGACTTATAATCTTTTCTACAATCAAAATCTTATAGCGGTCTAATTGGTCGCCAGTGGGCAATCATCTTCTCGAGTGCAGGATATCAGGTGCAATTATATGATGTCAATCAAGAAGCGCTCCAGAGCTCGTTGAATATTCTCAAGAAAGATATTGTGGATTTGCACGACCAAAAGATAGCTCGTGGAAGTTTGACTCCCGACGAACAAATTTCTCTCATCAGCGGTGTTGACTCGTTACAGAAATGCATTGAGGATGCGATACATGTACAGGAATGCGTTTTCGAAGATTTATCATTGAAACAAAAAGTGTTTGCCGTGGTTGATGCATTCATGGGCCCGCAGTGTGTATTAGCTTCTTCAACAAGTGTTCAGCTACCGTCATTATTGGTTGCAAATGTTACAAAACACAAGAGTCAATGTATGGTTGCGCACCCAATCAATCCCCCTTTACATATGCCTCTAGTAGAATTGGTCCCTCATTCGAGTACCGATGAAGCATTGGTGTTGAAAACAAGAGCGCTCATGGAGAAAGTAGGCCAAAAGCCAGTCGTATTGCGCAAAGAAATCAAAGGCTTCGCACAAAACCGTCTTCAGTACGCTGTAATTCAAGAAGCATTCCGCCTGGTAAAAGATGGCGTTATGAATGCAGAAGATGTTGACACGGTCGTTACTGAGGGACTAGGGCCACGTTATGCGGTGATTGGACCATGGCTTACATGTCATCTGAACGCTAACGGACTAGAGGATTATCTGAGACGATACAGTGAAGGCATATACAGCGTGAGCATGGAATGTACACCACCGAACAAGTTAGAGGGCCCCGCAGCGCAGCAAATAGTGAAAGAGATCACAGAGCTAGTTCCCCTGGATAAACTAGCCGAAAAAAGAGCTCGCCGCGACAAGCTCCTGAGCGAAATTTCGAGGATCAAAAACTCAGTCGTAGGGGATGGAACAAGTGATGCATAGAGCTACCCGCATTCAAAACACGAATGAGAGGACACGAACGTCCATTACGTAGTATGTTGGGGTCGATTCCTTTAATTAGTTTTTTATTAAAGAATATCGCGAAGGGCCATACTTCGCGGCAAATAGGTTTAGTTTATTTTCCTTTCTTGGCTTTGATCTTACGATGGTAGAACTCGAGCTCCTTTCCTTCAAGGATATATCCGTCAGCTCTTCCTACTTGACCAGGTCTGGATGCGATGCAAGCTGTAGGTAAAAAGAACAGGAGAAATGATGAGTGGTCAGTTACAGTCTATGGTGAAGCATTGTGGTCTAGATTGATGGCTGATCAGGGTAACTATGAAGACATCAAGAGGCTCGCGCGGAGCGAACTCTCAGAGAGAGAGTTTTTCATCATTCTAGGTCGGCGGGTGGACGCTCAGAGCAGAAAATTTACTGACCTAGCAATTTTCCGGTGCTGAATTGTTCTTCAAGTAGAGGCTCAATGGCGGCTACCTTTTGACGCTTGGTATACTTTCTAAGCATGCTTTTGCTACCTTTCTTTTCAATTTTGGCCTTGGTGGCGGCGGCCTGTCATGATTGAACATAGTGATATGAGCGGGGTGGTGAACGAGGAAATGAGAGGTATATTCATTTAGTCGATTGCTCAAATGAAAGAGAGTGTATATAAGTAGAGACATCAGAATTAACTGGTTCGCATCATCAGCTCAGCCGAAAGATGGTGTTTGAAGTAATCGTTCATCATGACATGGTAACATGGCGTGAATTGGGTGTTTAAAATGCAGACTTACCTGACGAGCGTTCTTGCGTTTACCGAGCGGAAGGGCGTAATGGGATTCGTACCACTGGCGATAAGGGGCTGAGTCGACCAAAACTATACAATTTTTGACCAATGTCTTGGTTCTTACCAACTCGTTGTTACTCGCGTTGTAGACGACATCAATGATTCTAGCCTTGCGTGTGCAATGCTCACTAGCCCAAGCAAAGTTACCGTGGTTCAATCTCAGGGCTCTTTGCTTCTGACCACCTCCTCTGACGCGTACAGTTCTGACACGACGTATACCTAATTTAGTGTTGGCTGCCGGGCGTCCCAATTCAAACTTTCTTTTCATACGAATTGGCTTACGCTTGCCACCGGTGTTGCGCCTTTTATGCCAATGATCCCGGGAAATACCTGATTAATATTGCGTAGGGGTGGTTTTCGAAATTACGAATCACAAGTGATCACAGAGAAGTGATGAGAATGGCAGAGTTAGATACGATGGTCAGACAAAAATACTCGATCACTTCCAATAAAACCATCTTATGTTGGTGATTCTTCCGATGCTT
>JAIFTH010000186.1:0-46864 GCA_019968535.1 Fragariocoptes setiger | reverse complement strand
GACATTTTGTTCGACTTGTTGTACTTGATCCATGTTCTACGGGATATTTGAGGAATGATTGCAATTTGAAGTGATTGAATGCTTACAATCAAACATTATTTATTCGGATTCCACATCATGCAACATAAATCACGTTTTGAGTTACCCTTTTATTTGAAAACATGCTAGCGTTTTGGCGCAATTTTCGAAACGTTTTAGTCGTTTTAGGCCAAAAATAGAATACTCACTGTTCCATTAAAGCACTCAGCATCACATGGTCACTTTCCTGTTATCATTCTCTTTGTCGGTTTAGTCTTCGGTTCCCTTTAATGGAAATGTTGGATTAGTGGTTATTACAAGCATGAGGTTGCGATCACAAGTCACTCGTGTCACGTGCTGCCATCAGTAACAGTCATGAGGCGAGTTCATTTACTGTTGTGCTAATGTTTCGTGCAACCATTGCTAGTTGTATTGTAGGTTTGTTGGGCCCTGTCGGCGGTGGTTGACTCGACAGAGCTCGATCCGAGATTTTCAGACAAAAACAATCAATCATCGGCTATCATTGGTCGGGATCATTCTACTGTCTCTATTGGCATTGCTGTGTGCATGTTGCTGTTGTATTGAATTGTTAAACATGATCTCATAGATAGAGGAAGGGCTGCCAAAACAGCCAGAATATCAGCGGAAAGCATATTTCGTTGATCGGCGTCGAGCTTTATCTTGTTGTGAGCTCGAATTTGTAACTTCAAAATAATAGAATGACGAAACTAACAAATCGAACGTTACACGACACATTGAAAAATGGGCTAAGGACTGGAAACGAGACACAAGAGTTGAAAACGATCTCTTTATAGAGTTGAATGTTGAACCCTAGAGCGCCGGAAACATAGACGAGATCGTTATTGATGAGAGGCCACCATCAGCAGGTTGATTATTGCAGCCTCATCGATGAGCTCAACAGTCAGCCACAGCAGCACCGAGGAAGAGAATGAGCAGAATTCAATTACACGTGACAACTGTTTCTTTTTGTTGAATTTTTCTCGTTAGTTTAGCCAAAAAATGAAATCTTATTCACACTTGGCCAAAGTAACTCAAGAATTGTAGTCGTGTGCCAAGTGGTTGTTCGGCAGACATTGAACATACGTACGTTATAAGTAGGAGGCCGTGATTATGTGGTTAGCGACATGACATGAGGTCCAATGTTTGAATTGGATTATATCAGGTCATGGCGTGTGCTTTTCTTTCGGTCGTCGATTGTTGTTGCTCAAGATGAAAGCATAAAGGAGTTCAAGATAACCACCGCAACCGCTAACCGCCGTTAACATGGCGCACATTTAAGCGCCGTTGTGATGTGTGCAAGAATATCATTCATTCGAGACACGTGCCCTCTTTGTGTACGCCTGTGTTCGTGTGAGGCCCCAAATGGAACCCTAACTCACACTCACATAGTGTTGCGCGTTACTTGGCGCGTGACACGCGCGTCTTGCCGGCTGACTGTGTGTGCGTGTGTGCGTGTGTGCGTGCGTGCACGTGCACGTGCCATGTGTTAGTTGGCTCACTTTGTTGCTGCCGTTGTCGTGCTCATCGTTGGCATAGATTTGTAGTTCTCTCAGCCTCTTTATCTCTCACAGTAGCTGTAGTAGTAGCTGAAGCTAGTGTGTGTGTGTGTGTGGATATAACAACAGCTACAATATTGTTTGCTGTACTCTCGATTGTTCTTGTTCTCGTTCTTGATGTGCGTGCGTGCGTATGCTTAGTGAGATATCAGTGTGTAGTCGACAACAATGGCAATAACAACAACACCAGCCACAAGGACGCTCATTGTTGCTAATGTGTTGCCGTACTGTCTGTCCGTTTGTTTGTTTGTTTGTCTGTCTGTCTATTTGCCACAACGTTTGTCGCCAAACTGCTCGCGATGTGTCTGTTATCTCCACACTTTGTTCGTTCGTTGGATTGTTCGCCTGTTCAGTTGGTTTAATGTTTTAAGCCTTATATTATGCTGTATTATATCATGTTATGTCACATGTTTGTTTGTTCATTCGTACGTTCGTTCACTCGTTTGTTCTTTTGTTCGCCCCAATGACACAAACTCCACACTAACTGTGTCGTAGTATAACTAACTGGACTCTCAATAGATTGGGTGAGGTTGGTGTTGATCAATCCAATTGTCCGTACGCACACCACACGCACACTTATTGTGTCCAAAAGATATGGACAAAATATTGCACGACTCCTCTTAATTGTTGGCCTCACTCGTGTTTGGTCAGCTCAATTCTGGATGTTGCTGCTGTAGTGTCGAGCACAAACACTGTTGGTCAACTAGCACTCGACTAATGTTCGGTCTCACGTGTCCTGTTCAGTGACAGAAGTGTGGTCTCGCTTGTGTGCGTTGACAATATCAGCGACGAGCTAAAGAATGAGACTGAAACTCCTCATTGTTGTCATGATCACAACTTGGCTGATTCAACGGCGACGACCGTATAAAGGGTCAGTCAGTACGAATAACTTGAGGTCAATCGTGTGACCAATCGAGATAAGATGCGCTTGTCGTAAGCGTTGACATTCGCGCGATGAAGAAAGCCGAATGTCCTAGAGATCGAAACAACCATTCAATTGATAACACACGACAGCGAGCATCATTGTCAGCATTCAACTTGACTTGGTTTTGACTTTAGTCTCGCTGTCAAGTCCGTCGCGACTATGTGACCATCTTAATGGGACCAAGAAGAAACTGCAAGTTGCGCTCTAGAGAGTCGTGGTCGCCTACACTATCTAAATTGATATCAATGTGGCACTAGATAGTTGAGCTCAAATGTACAGCATATTGTTGTCCATTATGAGGTAGATTATTATTCTGTCTCTTTCGTCCCTCTCTGGTCGGATCTGTCAATCTGTGGCCTCTTGATCTCAATGTCAGTTATGTGGTCAGACAATCGAATCGGCTGGCTCTTAGTTACGAATTATGTGTGTCGAGAAACGCGCGAAAAGACATTGCTCAGTAACTGGATATTAGTTGACGCCGTGCTTTCCAAGTCCAACAAGAATCTCATCTTATTTTGACCAAATACGCACGAAACACTTTGATACCGATTGTTAGTCAGTCTGGTTCTCGGACTAGTGATCTACTCTGTGATCATTGTGATACGGAAATCTGAGTCGAAAGCTCTAGGCTAAAGGGTTAAAGCTAAACAAACAGTCAAACAAACAAAATATTCACGAGCGTCTGTTCTTGTGATCATGCTCGCGTGAGTGTTGATGTGTCAACAAAGTAAATAATGTCCACACAACTTTGTACGAGCAAAGAGTTTTATAAGAAATGAAGAGACACTGGACATTTGAAAATAGAAAACTTCATGCGAGCAATGAGCAGCTATAATAAACCAACAAACTATTTTGACTCTCTCACACTCACGATGCCCGATTGCAAACAAACACACACGCTAATGAGGTGCGATATCTTCAAAAGCAGCTGCTGACAAGCAGACAGCAAGTCAATGTTGCTTATGATCGCTGATTCTCGATTGGAAACTCTCACAGTTGGTTTAAAGAAAATGGCAGTCGAAATCAAACTCGAAACTTGCAAATCAAGATTGAGATCAATCGTGCTCGAGATCGGTTTCAAGTTGCAATGAGTAATTCAGTGATGTGTAGTGTAAAGCTCTAATAGGAACTTTTTCACTCCAGAAAGTCTTGCTTCGCCATAGATGTGGATCGTTGGAAAATATTTTCGGTCTCGTTGCACAGTTTGATACGACAGTTGCCACTTGGTGACATTTTGTGTCCTGTTTTTGTTAACAGCGTATGTGAGTTTGTGAGGCCCGCACGCATTAGACACAATAGCTGCTCACGATGGCTAATGCAATCGATCAATATTGCAACAATGGTGGATGACGCCCACCGATTAGTCAAGTTAAAGTGTGTAAACGTGATAATCGACAATGATGCTCAACGAACAATGCCGCTTTCTTTTTAACCTTTTCCTAGCAACTCTAGCTTCAAAACGATAGCATTCCTGCGCTACTATTCTGAAAATAAAAAACCAAGCTTGATTGTACATGTGCAATACACTTTACAGAAGCAGCAACGGCAGTTGCCGTCGCTTCTTGCAAGAGCCCACACGTTGGAATGTTCTAAATGGCGTATAAGTTGGCTTTTGCATACAAACATGCGAACATTGTTTGAAAGAAGCGGAGAGTAAGCAACATTCCAATTGGCTGACCAGCCTTGCAGTTTTAGTCTCAGCTTCAATTGATGCACCACAGTATAGCAAAGATGCAGATCGAGATTTGCACGTACAACGAATACAACTACAATGATTGTTGACTGTTTGTTGTAGCTGCTATCATCACTTCTCGTGAAGCTTTTTGCCGAAAGTATTTCACCACTCACGAGCATTTTGTTGAGCATTGAAAGTGCCATCGGCACGCCACAAAGTCACTAGATGTTCGATGCTGAATATGTTTGCTACACACATACAGCTCATGAGTGGTTGCTATTCATCGTACTGAATTGCCTATTTGGCGTAAGAATGTGTGAACATGTTTACACTTGGTATCTGATTTTGTCGGCATCACAATTAATAATTGTCAATTATGCTAAAAAGCTATGCTTGTTTGAGCAAGCACACTTTCACCTACACACAGCCCTCGGAAGATAAGATGCATGAATTCAAATAGTCCGTTGATTGAATGAATGAAATTGAGAAATTGTCTTCATGATAAGACAATAGCAGCGGTTGCTTTCAACAATTTGATTACCCAAGGTTTTGCTGGCTTCGCGTGACACTTTCCTGTAAGCGTGTAAGCTTGACCCTTCCTCCGACTGCATACACAATAACCTTGTAGCCTGTATGTACATCGACGACAGCAAAAGCCAAAGCAATAGCAATGGTAACAGCTCAGGTGTAAATTATGGCCCACGATAATGGACGACAAACAAGCCGGTCCAGTTCACGTGCTAATGCACGTGCGAAGATAAATAGCCATAGCATTAATCTCGTTCACTCTTATGTTTGCCAACTATAGCTATTCAGCAACAACAAACATTCTGCAGCTTCTAGCATTCCGCTTACTGAGTATACTACGGAGTTCTATATTAGACACGTGCAACTGTCGATAGAATTTGTGCAGAGAAAAGTGACCTTTACAGCCTCCTACAGCTGCAAGCAAGTGTGTGTGTGTGTGACGATCCCGACACCTTCCAAAGAACGATCGCCACTATATCACAATTGGCACCCAAACAATCTGTATCACTCTCTTTTGCTTTCTTCGCACTAACAACCTTTGGTTTTTTTTGCACTCTCATTTACTAGAATTTATTTGCTACGAGTCTGAAGTTTCGCAAAAGAAGCGCTCAAGAGAAGTCAAAAAGGCGACTTTTAGAGGGACATCAACGAAAGAGCTAACGTACGAGCAGCCAGACCAACAGTCGCCTGCCATCACAACAATTGTGGCCGACCGAGCGACAACTATCGACTGTTTACCGTTGGCTCTATTGTGCGAATACCACAGCACTATGGTATTCCTTGAAGCCATTGTTGCTTTGGTTTGTGAGTGCGTGTGCTTGAATGTAGAGATGATAGTCAACCATAAAGAAAGTCGGGTGTTTGCACTCGTTTGCTCGAAATTGCTCTTGTTATCAGCTATTCAATTCTGCAAGCTACCTTTGTATCTCAAACTACCGTAACCACTGGATGTGCTTAATTAGCAACTTTTAAGTGCGATGCATGCAAATTTGTTTCACCCTTACCTTCACCTTCACGCTCAACAATTAACAATAACATGTTTGTCTGTCATTTCACAACAGCAATAAAGACTGACAAACTGGCAGACAGAAAGACGACTGGTCGGCTGTTTTTAAGCATTTTCACCCAAAGCCATGACAATTTGATATCCTGCCAACAACGAGTGTGTCAAAGAGTGCGAAAATCATGCAGCTACCGGTGGTGCCATTGATTGGCGATTAGTGTCGCAAATCATCACACAAAGGGCTGCTTTGCCTTGTCGAGCATCCAATAGGCCAAAACTCTCTTCCATTGTGCACTAACACACAGCCACGTTGTTGAGATCTTGTTGGCTTGCTTGCGGCTTGCAGTCTTTAACCAGAACTCAAACTTGAGCTTGAATTGTAAAAAATATAAACAATTTTACACTTGAGCCCCACAACAATCAGAGTTATAAATGTTTGCAAATGTTTGTGCAAATGTATGCGTCAGACACTTTGCAAGCCGCCTTTTCAAGCATCACTCGCTCTGTTCGCATGTCAAATACCTTTTTATTTTAAGCTCTCTAATTCTAATGCTGTCGTCGATGCTTTGCAAGTTCCGACCACCATCATTGATTTCCACCAACATTCAAATATCAAGCATTTAGTTGTAGTATCGAACATGTGCGGCTTTCTTTGCTACACTTCAAGACATCTTCAACAATGGTTTTCTATTGTGCCCTCTATAAAACATGCTTTCCTTCTGTCTTTCTCTGATGAAAAAATCATTGCTACATTGCAAGTTCTGGTCGATGTTTTATTATTATTATTATCATTTTGGATGAAAATAACTATAAAAGGTGCTAAACTTATAAACACCATCACACACATTTATAAACATTAGGATTAAATCTCTTGGCTACTTAGAATTCACACCACGGTATTTACTCCTCGGGTGTTGCTGCTTGTTCCGGATTGTTTCGGCAACACCACTCGCCCGAAACTGTATCACTTCAGCAGCGGACATAGGCTAGAATGACTGCTTTATTCGAATCTGTTTTTGTGTACCCATCAACCTGGTTTCGAATATAGTTTTTATTAGTAGCCAATGGCATTCGTATTTTTACGTGTGTGTGAGGTCAATCTGAAATTTGTGTATTGCTAAAAAACGTTAACATCAACATTGATGACACGTACTACATAAGGTAAAACACGAACACCAGAGTGTCAGAGCTGTCTCAAATCAGGTTAACATCTTTTGGCTGACATTAAAATGTGCAATGCATGCAGACTCTCTTCTCTTTAGGGCGCTCGATCTACGCCAGTTAGGTCAGAAATGAACATAATTTGATGCAAATCAACGTGCAAGTGTAAAGCTGCTGTCTTGTGTTTGAGTCGACAGTCTTTCGTCCTGGTCAACGTGGAGTAACAGTTTGAATGGATTTTAGAGGTCTCAATTTGTAAATATACGGAAAGCGGAAGCTGCTAGTTGTTTGTGGAACGAAAATAAGACACGACGAAATGAATTGCACTAGAATTTAGACGATAAACAACTGCTTGCTATTCCTATGATTAACATCAGCAGTTAGCTCTCAACGTCTGACGTTCAGCAAATCGGCAAAACGAAACGATTGACACAGAACACTATTGACGATTGGGTGTCGATTGGAAGGGCAGTGATTGTGGCTGTGGTCACACGCACATACAGATTTGAATGGGCAATGTTTGAAATGTGCTCGCCAACATCGTGGTCACAAAATGTGACATAACAAGTAGCAGCACAACACGTGACCAGTGTTCGTAATCATGTTCACTAGACCACGACTCGTCAACCACAAGAAGCATGCGCACATCAATGGCCACGCAAGGTGAAGACATAATCAAGTGTATCTGTAGTCATTGTTGTTGCCAGCATTGCTTGTGTCTGGCCGCCACTGATTGCACCACTTTGTCACTTCGATCATACACCGTCATCGTTGTAGTTGTTGTTGTCATTACTCTTACAGCGATTCACAGACTCTTGCAATGCCATACTCTTACGTACGTAAGGTCCTCACACGTGCCGCATCACACTCTTGATGGCAGTAGCTAACTTTGATGGGACACGCACGTGTTTTGTATTCATGACAGTGTACGATCGCACACAGTGATTGTCGGTATTACACTTGCAATAGTCGTGCTGATGTTGTCGATCGCTAACACATGAGTAAATATTGGCCACACGTAACACTTGCACTTACAATTACCAATTGCCACTGTCATTGGCCATTGCTAAACTAGCTGCCGCATTGGGCACTTCGTATGTGTGTTCGTGAATGATGCGTCTTTAGCGATCATCAATGCTGTTGAGAGATCTAAGTTCGTCGATGAATCAGTTCAGAGACTGATTGGCAACATGGGAGCTCAATTGTTTCACTTGATGACGGGTGTATCGATAGAATCGTGTGTCGACTTATCAACTGAACTCACTCATAATATCACGATGGACGCGCCATAACACGCTCAATAATTATGCTGAGCGCGTTTCTAACTTCAGCAATAGCACAAAAGCCAACCACAGCAACAATGACAACAATGATCTTGAAGCCAACAGTGTAGAAACATAAATCCAATGTACGAGAACAGTTTCGAGAAGGCTCAACAAACTCAAGCTCGATTTGAGCTCAAACTCGAGCTTGGACCGCAACAGCGACAAGCTAACAACGCCAACGAGGAGCACAACTTCAAAGCGTTAAAGATCTTCCGGTTTGTTGCTACATGTTATCGTCTGCTTTAATCTTATTCTTTGCTGTCTGGCAATTTTTTGCTCTATAAACGAACGTATGGACGAGTTGGTGGGTAGAAAAAAAGCAACTATAGAGAGGGAAAGATACTCTTCTATCTCACGTTCTTTATATTTTCATCCCTCCTAGCTTCCTTTTTCCCTCTCTCCCTCTCATCTTCTTTTAGCTGGGCACATTGTGCATTTTCGCAGAGTAAACATCGTGTGTGACGCATTTTTAAATCATAATGTCGCAACCAGTGATGTTATTTAAAGAGATTTGGAAAAAATGAACCAACAACGAGAGAGAGAGAGAGAGAGAAAAGTGAATTTTCAAGTGATTACACGCATAGGCACGTGCAATTGAATGGCGTGCCTATCATCAATCACACACAGACACACAATAAAGTGACATAGCGTGCTGGATGGCGTGTGTGCGTGAGCACTATCAAAATTGATATCAAGCGTATCAGTTTCATTTGTTGTTGCTTACACACAACACATATTTCTAGCGGTTACTATCACTGATCGCTATTTTGTACCGCTACGTAGTGTAATCATAGACCACAAACACTTACCTGCACAATGCTGGTAATCGTCAGGCCACATTCGCATGTCGAAAAAAAACACTCAAATAACAATTCAATCAATTCAGACTATCAGTGCAAGTTTCTCCTTGCATTGAGAATTTATGCTTGTTCTAACAGATGATAATAACAATACAGTTCTGATTGACTTGTGGTGGATAATTAGAGATGAGGTTGCGAGAGTTTATCTTAAGTATGTGTGTGGCATCGACAACTACAATAAGCATGTGTCAATTCGGTTAAGAAGAAAACCATCTAGTGATCGATCAGCCGATCTCATGCGATCAAATGATTTGCAACAGCGATTGCAACTAAGGCGATTGTGAATCCGTTGCATGATATTGTATCATGACAATTATCGTTACGGTGAGACCTTGATCGTGTGGTGAAGACTGCATTATACGAATGTCTTTCGACTTTACATTTACACTCATAAACTTCCACATTCGCATTCACACTCATCGGTTGTGAGATATGAGATACCAATCGATATTGTTTGTGCTGCACGCACACATTGTGATAGGTTACAGTTTTGTTCGCTTTTTTGTCTGTCTTGATTGATTTTTATGATTCACTTTTTGGATTGATTCGCCTGTTCATTTCATTCTCAAATTTAGTTCAATGTTTCTCAATGTCGAATCATGCCAGAGGAACTCGATTAGACCAGATATCAAACTGGAACGAACTTACTAACAATAGAGATCAGTCTGACATGGGCATGAAAAAAAAAACAAAAATTATTCGCCGGTTCAAATTTTGCGCCACATTATCGCGCAAAGTTCTCTAACAAGCAGACGTAAGGCCTGTAGACCTTGTCTGTGTGAATGTGTTGCGAAACCTGTAGTATGAATTGAGCAGAGAAAATAATCGAGTGACGAATGAGCACACGTTTTGATCGATCGGCCGTACAATTCGATAAAAATTCATCTCATCATCATATCGATATTACTATTTTGAGGAATTTCATAAATTACCTCACCTGAAAAATTTTACGTCGGTAGTTCGACAATGCATTAGCTACGCGTGACATTTGATGTACTAGTGGCCATGCTTTCGTGTGCGTGTTACCAACATCTGTCCGAATAGACCCATGAATACGGGCGATCTAAATCCAATGTTATGGTTGAAATTGTCGGGTTATGTTGAATCTATCCTACAAGGTTTTTCGGAGGTCTTCAGGACATAATATTCCCAGGCTTGACAGTAGAAGACACACTCACACAGGAAACAGTACATAATAACAAATGGATATTTTACTTTATCTTCTACTGTGTGTGCTGAACGACAAATCGTCTCACAGTGCTCGTACTAAAGCTCACAAAGTGATTTTGTGATTTGCGTGATGCACATTCATTGGACCAACCAAGTGGATAAAGAAACGGAAGTTACATAAGTAACATAGACGCTATTTTTTGTGGTTTCCTTGACTCTGGACTATATTGTATAGCACAATGCAATCATGCATGTGTGTGTATGCATGTGAATATAAATTGGCCACTACACGACAACAATAAGGGACATCACAACGAGTATGAGAGCATCACGTATGCAGTTGTGTTTTCTGACTTTCAAGTCAGAAAAAAGCAATGGCAAGTCTGATATGTTAGAATTCTTCTTGATGGTAAAATTTGTTTGTTGAGCTGAAACAAGTTAAGTGGCCATCCGACAATCTGTGATCCGTAATGGGCTCACTATTGCTAACATAACGAAACATGTTTCGGTTACCACTTTGCGCGGTGCACGTATCGCCACGTCAGCCCATTATCGGCCACTTAGTGTTATTGCCTCGCACGCACTCACAACATAATTTAAGCGTATATTTGATCAATTTTATCTATATCGTATTGCTAACAAAATCTCTCTGGACTAGTGTTTTCTGGTAAATCGGACACGACCGCAGCAAATGGTGCACGCTCAAGGAATTTATGTTTATTACGACACTAACTGTGTGATAGTACTGTCCCTACCGTTATGTCTAACCAATTTGTGAGCTTGCACAAGCCCATCGGTCGTCGCACCCATTGTCGCTGATTGCAATGCTGAAACAGCGACGCAGCAATCGTATCCGAGAACCTTCAGCTCAAGAGTGTTATCGCTGTTACTGTTGTCGCACTGCCAATGCGATGTCTTTGCCAACATAAACGCCCACGAACACACAAACCATCGACTACCGCAGAGATGACAACGACAACTTCAGTTGGTACAACAGAGACAATAGGAAAGATAAGCAACTGTATTGCCTGACGTGTCGCTTGCTCATCGTCAAGTGAGTGGTGATGTAATCGAACGATACACACAACACGATACTCTCCCCGATTGTTATAAATGTTCCACATGAGATGAACCGTGTCAACGATAATTCTCTGAAGATGTGACATTACCTAGATTGGTTGTGGGTTCTTGGAGACAGTTCTCAATACAATAACGACGATCACATGTTCCATGAGATAGAATGGCGACAGTGGAATAAAGCCGACGTTGGGTGGAAACATCACGATTGGCTGCATCTGACATATGTTTTCTGGTGGTTCTAGATCTAAATTTTAGTTTGTCTAGCGGGAACCTTCGCTCTCTATCAATATGATTAACTACTACAATTTCTGACGACTTCTTTCAAGCAATCATGTTACGAGATTGCATTGTGACAACAGGCTAACATCTGTCGATCCGTCATACGATATTAGACGACATTGTTCGACCATTGTTATCAATCGACATTGAACCTAACAATCATGAAGACTTGTACCAAGAAGATTTATGCTTATAAAAATCATCATCATGATCAACATCTTCCATACAAGAGCAGTATACCATAGAATTGTTAGGTATTTTCGCGAAGGATTTGAAGAGCACATTTCCCTGATGATAATTTAGCGTTGCACAACAATAGCATAAAACACAGCCTTTTAAGCATACACCTAACGCAGAACACCCTGTACCACTACGAACGATGATCTTGCAGCAAGACATCCATGAGCAGGTGCAAGCTTAGGAGTCGATGCAAGCGTGTGCGTATGTGTTGTCACAGTTGTTGCTTGTGTAAAAGTATCTTGTTTTTGCTCAAGTGGCTCTCAAGTTGCGCATACACTTTATTTGTCATCGGTTACACATATTTTGTGTGTGTGTGTGTATGTGTTTCGGTGTGTGGCCACCGTTTATGTCGCATGACACGTTTGTGTATATGTCGTAGCATGTGGAAAATCGATTTCAATCATGAATTGAATCATACCTTACTCCACTGTAAGATACATGATCATAGAATCTACATCAAATTGAATCGACTGTCTGCATACGGAGCCACTGTTATCTGAATACAGAAGGATAAAGAGCAAAACAAACTTGAACTGGAAACAATAGTTGGCTTTGTTTTCGGAATGTCATCTCGTCGGGAATCAATGGTATTCAGCAACAAATGAAGTGACGCTATCATTGGACATTGAGAAATGTGGCTCGCTCGTAGAGGTCGCAAAAAGGTTGTTGCTAGTAGGTTGCCATAGGCTCGTATCACTAGTTCGCGTCGAATATTCATTCAGTTTACTCATCTAAAAAGACTATATAACGACGTTATTACTTTTATTGTTGATTGAATTATTATTGACGCCAAAAATCTAGCATCTATCAGATGATCGTTGGCAATTGCAGTGCTTCACGCGAGCTTCATAGTTTAGGAAACTTGAGTAATGTCTTACTAAAGTGCCTCTAAACTTCTCTCGCTTTCTGTCAACCAAAACTGAAACAAAACAACTGCACCCAGGCACAGACGATGGCAGGTTGAGAAAATTAAGTTTGGCACGGTTGTGGTGCCGTTTGTCCATTCATCGCGTTGTGGCATTGCTCGCTTGCACGTCGTTAGACTTTTGTCATTTCTGTTGTTGATGAAACGTCTTGCAAGCTCACTTGTTTCTTTCTTTAAGTTAATATCAGCTTTATCTTAAAGATTGATCTAACAAATGCTTGACACGACTATGTGTCAGTGTATATGTTGTTACTATAATTTCCAAGTTTGCAACAAAATAGTTAGCGAGAGTAGACGACGACGACAACGAGGATGAGAAATCAATTTGATCAATTGGCGTTAGATCAATCGATCAGTGGATAGATGATCGATCAATCAATCAAATTAGACAATATATTATTGATATATTGAGACATGAAAAACCAGGGACGCACTTTGTCCAGCTCGGCAAATCACACATATTATCACCACTCAATGAATGAATCTTGACATGTTTGATCAGAGCATCAGAGAATCAGTCAGTGGTTGGTCTAATCAAGAGAATCAATCTGTATCAATATGCGTTATAACAAAAACAAAAACGAATACGAAGAAGTAGAATATGACAATAGCAGCACCAGCAGCATTAATATCAGCAACAACAAGAATAACATGACTACAGCAACCATAGAGAACAACAACAAAAATAATAACAAAACAACCAAACGATTGTCGTTGAGATTAAACTTCTGCGTGTGATGTTCCTATATCAGCCCCGTACTTGTTGTCACTAATGTTGTCTTATTGCAGCTCCGTGTTTAGCCTCGACATGGACAACAATAACAACATTTCGTCTCAAGCCAATGCACTCAGTTGTATACAATTGAGCGAGCTAATAGAGTCGCTAATTGAGTTAGCTTGAGCTCCGATAGAATAGTGAATCTCGCGCGACTTTGCACATGTTGGTGGTGTTGCTGCTTCTGCTTCTGAGATAGCAAGCATATTAGCAGAACGTTGAACAATCAAAAGTAGTTGAAAGATCTCACTTGTGGAGCTAGAGCTCAAACTCAAACTTGTGTGCGTGTGTGTGTGTCAAATGTATCAATTGACAAGCCACTGATGTCGTTGATGGTCGCCATACATCATAATTATCTTCGTCACAGGAATTTTCGTCGTCACCATTGTTAGAATTGTCGCCGCCGCCGCCATCATCGTCAGATCATTTGAGCAGCAATAAATTCAATCTCAAAGCCGATACATTTATGTCCCACTTTGCTTCTCATTTGCTAAGTAACATCAATTGCCAGTCAGCTCTGCCAATCAATAAATCGATCAATCAATTTGCAGATTAAACATAACACAGCACACAGGAAATTTGAATAATCATAGCAGTTATTAGATTTGAGTCGTAATTAACAACTGATAATTTATCTCATAAGATTTTGTGTTGCTATATATTGGCTGTTGTTGCTGTTGTTATTGTTACTGTTATTGTTGTTGTTATTGAAATAACTCGTGGTTGTTGTGATCGACGTCAATACACGAACAACAACAACAGCAACAACAATTGCTACAACAATAGCTGATGATAGAAAATGATGAACAATTAGTAGTATTTCGAAAAGCAAAAGATTCGTTAGTGTGTGTATGCGTGTGCTTCATTAAGATTTAATAATTAGCCAATGAATAGGTCACATCAACAAAGATTGGTGTACGATTGCTGTCGTAATTTCAGTGTTCTGTCTCTTGGTGGTCATCATTATAATCGGGTCATTTATTTGATTAGATATAGTGTAATTGTTGTTGCCGTTGTGTTTAGCTCGTCGATAATTATACGCCAATTAATACTGTCAGCAAATGTTTGGATAATATTTATTGTTAATATCACAAAGTTGATCTCGAAAGTAACATATTGTTTTTGTAAATTGTATCATTATCATCGCTCATCAATCAAGAAATATAATAATAATAATAATAATAGCAGTAATAATAATAATACTAATAGGTTGTCACTGACAACAGCAACAACAGCGTGCTCTGATCAACATAAGCAAAAACAGCGACACCTGTCATCACAACCAAACTTTGTTTTTACACGACCCAGCCTTGCAATGCCTACTACATCATCAAATGAATCATGTATCACACAGCAACAAACTAATAATCAGCGAATGCACTCACATCGTGACAATGAGTTTGCATCAACTTTATCGTCATCAGAGGGCCTCTCTGGGACATCAAATTTACCATCGGGTCCTCATGAGACACATCAATTGCACCAATCACATCAACAATCGCGCTCATATATCAGTGGTTCTTATGTTGGAAGCAGTCGAAATCTATCATCACATCATCAACCAGTCAACAGCAGCAACACTAGCCACAGTAGCAGCAGCAAGGTGCATCATCATCATCAGCAAAGTAATAATGTACAACAACCTGTGGCGCTAAAACTGATGCCATACCACAACGATGAGTCAAATCTGTTACAGCTCATGACTACATCGCATCAGCAACACGATGAGGATCATTCAAGTTTCCAACAATTATTGAATGATATTAATCTTGATGATGTTACCCACAATGATTTACAACAACAGCAACCATCATCATACCAAACGACTTATCAAGAGCAATCACAGTTGCTTATGCCCCAAAATATCACAATGTCTAGTAACAACAGCAGTACTGAGGCCAGTAATGTTGCTACGAATATCATCACGCCGATTGTGCATCATCAGCCGACAGCGACGCAGTCACATGTAGATGAAACACGTCAAGCTACAGTTCACATTTCGACTGGTAAATATCACAATCATGATCAGGTGGTGATGTCCAATTCTTCAACGGTCAAGCAATCGACAGGGCGTGCTCCCAAGCACACTCAAAATGGGACACGTAGCAACAATTACGTGCACCAAATCAATCAGCGGCAGCAACAACAAATCGCCAATTCGGCGAATCCCATCACGTCGAATCAGGCACGAGACACAAGTGCGAGCACGAATCGACAATCGATAACCATTGGAACACATCGTATGGACACATCACCAGCATCTAAGCATCATCAACAGCAACATCCGTTACAGGTCCATCATCATCATCATCCTTCTAGCACCGATCTTACACCGATTAATCATCACAATCAATCGGCATCTGGCAATCAACAGCAATATCAATCACTGCCCACGGCATTCTCATCGTCATTACATGGTCAGCAAGCAACGACTACGAATCAGATCATTGACAATATTGAATTGATTCCTGCCACCAATCGTTTGACAACATTAACCACATTGAGTGTACCACCAACAGTATTGTCAGCAGCTAAGCAGCCTCCAATTAGCGTTAGCACTAGCAATGATCATAACTTGAGTGGCATTTCGTTGACTTCAATAGCCGCATCCCATGATGTCGGAACTTTATCCTCGTCGATGATGGTGGCACCAACACAAATGCTGACACAATACAACACTGCAGTGGACACATCCAGCAGCGCATTGCTGGCGCCCACAGCTCACTTGTCGTCAAACTCAACTCAGCAGTCACTGCAATCTTTGCCTGAGACATCAACGACAAGCAATAATTCCTCGTCCACTAGCAGCAATACTCAAGTGGTGGCTAACGTGGCTTCAGTTTCCGGTCACACATTGGTCGCGGCCAGTAATCAGCATCATGGTCACACTCACACTCATCACCATTACGCTCGCAGGTAAGTTTTGAATACCAACAGTTAATTTTTGAACACTAGACTGTAAAAAGGGGCTCCCGAGTAGAAAAAGTTATAGTTAAGCTTCGGCATTCGGCAGGCATTCGACTGACTAAGCATGACAAGTTGAAGAGTAAAAATCTTGAGAAAGCATAAGTTGAGAAGAAAGAAAGAAAGTGATCAGAAGATAAGCCACCTGAGATTGAGAGAGTGAAGAAACGACTGCCAGACTAAGCGACGCCTAAGCTTAAACTCTTACCTTAAACTTGCTAAATCGGACGCGTAACATAAACCTATGACTCTGAACATGATTGCTCGCTCTATGTTTTCGTAGATATCCTCTTTTTGTGCATGTGTAAACTAGGAACAGAGGCTTTTAGTTGTTCGGCACCTGGTGGTCAGTTAGTGAGTGTGAAGTAAGTGATAGTAGTTCAAAGCAGCGACATCGTGAGCCACTTTTGCTCTCACCACTGTGTTGCCACTCTTCAGTACTCCCTCACTGACTGCCAACTGACTGACTGTCCAGAGAGAATAATAGAATCTCCGAGAGAAAAGATCAATAGCACTATCAAATACACTGTTCGTAGCATCGTTCGATTGTTTACCTTGGCATCATTAGCATGATCTTGAAGGACACAAATGTGGTGTGATGAACGATAGCTCGTTCTGTATGCAATCCAAATCTTTCTCTCTTACTCTAGATTTTGGGATTCAAATTCAAATCTAAACTCAGATGTAAATCTAAATGCTCAGAACGTTCTTAACATTGGCGTCTCACATTTTAGGCTCCGTAGCATTTGTTGCTGACGCTCCTTCTGCTAGTGCTTACTGTTAGTGTTTGTTGTTGACTTACGTTGTTGCCATCGACACCATCACCAACATCAGTCGTTGATTGATTGGCGAATGACCAATGGATTTTTTTTATTTTACACACTTTCAGTGTGCTTGTTTGTTCGTGTACACACACTCGACCATTTGACTTTTGGCCACCACTTTGACTTTTTCACGAATACTTTGGCGAACTGTAACTCTTGAAAGTATAAATGTTCCAAGAATTCCAACACTGGCAGTGGCATTAGAAAGTTTTAGCTCAAGTTCTTGCTAGTTTGTATTTGTTTGCAAGTGATCGCATGTTGGAATTTTTTACCTTTCTCTTCTTTTTGATATCATTGTGCCTCTGGATTCGTGTGTGTGTGATATTTGTCCCTGTTGTTTCTTATCGTGATAAATTCTACTGTTATACTACTGCAATAAATGGCAATTATTTATGTATATTTTAGCACACAAACAAGAGAGAGAGAGAGAGAGAAGAGAGTGAGGTTAGATTTCAGTTTGCGCCTGTTTTCAGGTGTAGCACGTGTCGCTGCACTTTCCAGCACAATTGCTAGCGAAGTGAGAAGTGTGTAAGTGCACTTTCCCAGTCGCAAACACACATGCACATGCACAGCTTTAAACAGTGTTCAAGTTAACTGACACCTACACAAACAAGTAGCATTCGAGTTTCGAATGACCGACGCCGGCATGTCTGGCTCTTCGTGCGGACACACGTGCTTTGTGCTTTCCTATCAACGGCTATTCTGATGTGTGAACATCAGCAGTGTGTGTGCGCGCTCGCTCGAGGGCTGATCTGCAAACAATGCCGATCGCCAAACTATCGATTACCGTCTTTATACCGCCATCTTATATATTTATTTATTTGCGAACAGGCTAGAAGAGATAGAGACAGACGAACGGAGAAACAGCGAGCGTCTATTGCTGCTATTATTCCAGATGATCTCCATTCTGATCTATTTTTTACTCCAATCATCTCGTTTCTTTTTCAATTTTCTTTCTCTTCATTTTTGCACTCTGATTAACATCTGAACAGATCAGACCAATTGTGTGCTCTAGCAATTGTTGTGCCCGAGCAACAATCATGAGATCTTAGAAGTTTAAATCATGGCATTTCAGCAGGTAAGCCGGTAAAGGTGAACATTGATGCACAGACGTGGAATCACAATCAATTTGTACATAAACGACAACCGTAAATTTACCATACGAGAATTTCGATAGTGTAAATATCAATCGAAATCAGAGATTTCCAGCATCATATATCCGTATGGTCGGATCAATTCTAGATGCCCGTCATGCCGACGAAATTTTTCCCATTTTTTCTACTTTCTATCAAAATACTTGCACATTTGTACAATGGTTTCGTAAAATCGATCGGTTGATAGTGAGATTTCATTTCATCACAAAAAAACAAAACATAAACCTCTTTAGTGCTCCTTAATAAATCGATGGCGATTTGTTTGTTGAAATTTCGTCCATATTCAATCGAATAATGAATAGATCATAACATTTGATCTTGTGTTGTATGGTCTACAGACAGTGCGGTTGACTCGAGATGAAACTTTATGTTCAGAGGAATTTCCATTTGGAATCTGAAGAAAAGTCGAAGAGCTTTGTACAAATAAACATTACGTGCCATTGCAGAGAATCCTCTTGCGGGCGCCACATTGTCTGCGATCGCCCAATTGCTGGTTTCAACGCTGGACGGAGCACGCGCACTGTGCACGCGCAGTCTACAAGCAAGCGAACATGGAACAGCGAACGATGCGCGTTGCAAGTAGAAGCTATGCAACGCCGTGCACTATGGCGTCGACTAGTGTATGTGTACGTGAGTGTATATGTACAAAGTGCTTGTGTAGAAATCGAACCCAAGAGAGCGCGCACTCACTTACTCACTCGGTGAGCTCAACAGCCTCTCGTGTGATTCGAGGAGCTCGGTCCACTTCTCTTTTGAGGCGCTCTTGTGTACAAAAGTAGTGTAGTATGAAGTGTAACTGTAAGCGAGCAGAGAGTGCGTGCTACTGCGCACAAGCTCCTGCTCGCAGTTGTCAGTTGTGAGAGCGTGGCACTCTAGCGAATATTGAAAGACAAGCACGAGCTTCCTATAGGAGCGTGCATACGAGCACGCAGTTCTTCAGGCTCTTAAAATCTCTGAACCTTTTGCTGGTGCGCATGCTCTTTCCTTTGATGCCGCGTGCATTGTGGGCTGTTCGGTGAGCGCCAGATTCAATTGGCACCATCAATGCTGTTGCTACTGTTGTAATCAAGTGGTCAAACAGTTGGGTACAGAAGCGCACACAAGTACGCATGCACACACTCGTGCACGTACACAAGCACGCGTTGTTGTTATTGTTAACGCGCAGAAAGTTAAATGGAACAACATGGGCGTTGTATTGTGTTCAGTGAAGTGAACTGATATGATACGAAATTCAACAGCGACAACAAGAGCAGGGCAGAGAGATAAGCTATACGTGTTGTTGTTTTACTCTATTACATGCACGCCTATAGCGAGCCAAGAGTGAGCGAGTGAGAGAGCCTCACAAGAGCAGCCACTCGTCAGTTGTTGGCATTGTTGGGTCTCTCAGTTGAACAGTGCGCGTCGACACGTACGCAAGTACGATCAACAAACGTGGCCTATAAGCTAAACACAATCCATCAAGACACCAGCAGCATAGTGGAACGAGTTAGAATAATATCAAGTGCCTAAGTTAACCAGACCGATTAGAAACTATTCGAAAAAGGTTTAAAGATATAAGTTTGTGAAAATGTCACTGAGAAATCCAAACAAGTTGACTGGCTCCAAGTCAAGCGTCAATTCGTCGGCGGCGCAAATGTTGGCAGCCGTCAAGCGAGCCAAACATCAGACAGATGCTCTGAGCGCCGACATACAACAGTCGCTAGTGTCGAGCCGACGCCGTCGTGGCCGACAGCACCATCGGCGCCGATCGCCCTCGCCGGCAGCAATGTCATCATCATCATCATCGTCGCCATCGGCAGCATCATCGCGTTCGTCTTCGATCGCTGCCGCTGACCATGTTGCCAACAGTAATGTCGAAGATAGCGATGCCGATGTCGACATGAGCGACATGATTGACCATGACGACGATGACGATCAACGATCGATATACTCGCGTTTGTCGTTTGATGAAGTCGATCCGACAGGTGCTCAACAACGATTGTCACACAACAACAATCAGAGTGCTAATGATAAGCATCCATCCACACCACCAAATGCAACCAATCAAACGCTCAAATTCAGTGTTTATAACATTCTCAATTTATCCACCACGAAATCATCACCTTCGCCATCATCATCGCCAACATCATCTTTGTCCTTGTCATCGTCATCACTGTCACCAAATAATGCTCACAAAAATGGCAAACGCACAAATTCGTCGCACCAACGCCGTTCATGTCAACACAGTGAGCCAACAGCGGCAGTAGCCACAGCCAGTAGCACAATCTCAAGCAGTAGCATCATTACGGCGCCCCAAACTATTACAGCCTCCAGTAACAAATCAAGTGTTGCCGTTGGCGGCAGTCAAGATATACAACGATACTCGACACAAGCGGCGCATCAATACGCCCAGCACATGTTGCGTTCGCGATCCAGCTCAGCATCACGCTCGACCGGAACACCGGATTCATCCATCATTGATGAGACGCGACACACAACGACATTGTCTAATGCACATTTGCAGGCGGCCGCTGCCAATTTGTACGCCCAATTTGGACATCAAGTGCCGAACACTATTAATCCACAACAACAACAACAGCAGCAGTCACAGCAACAACAACATTTGTTAGTCAATCAGCCTCACACAGGTGTCAATCATCAATTGGTTAATCAATTGACTCATCAACATCATCATCATCATCATCACAATTCATCATCACGTCATAATAATCAGCAACAACAACAACATCATGCGCCTAATTTATCGCAACAGCATCACCATCAAGCGGCTAGCAATCATTTCCAACAATCGCATCATTCGAATCATCATCACCATCATAACGCTCATTATCGGCATCATCAATTGGGGGCCCACCAGTATCATGGTATGGACGATACTACGGCCACTTCGTTGCACAGCTCAGTGTCAGGTTCCAACAGCAAAAAACGCAAACGACGTGTATTGTTCTCGAAATCTCAAACCACCGAATTGGAGCGTCGCTTTCATCAGCAACGCTATTTGTCGGCATCCGAGCGCGAACACTTGGCGGGTTTAATACGATTAACACCGACTCAGGTGAAAATATGGTGAGTTGTCGATCTATATCTTTGAGTACATTGATTCTGTGTAAGCGATCGAGATGATGAATGATTGATGGTCAATATTAGCGAACAGTTTGTAACCCTTTTTGTTATTCTTTCGTTCTGTTTACTTTCTTGATCTCTTCCTCTGTGATCGCTGCATGAAAAACAAATATTGCGATTTAGGTTCCAAAATCATCGCTACAAAACGAAACGTGCCGGCCACGAGAAGCGCGTAGGTGGCATACCAATGGGTGTGCCACCACCGCCGCATCATCATGCACACCATCACGACATGCATCATGCGCTAGCGGCCGCAGCTGCAGCGGCCGCTCAACAACGTAATGCTGTGGCGGCCGCTGTCGCATCGATGCAACAAGGGCCAAGAGCGCCTTCCGGTCCACCAATGTCCGGCGGACCATTCGACATTGTCGCTGTGGAATCATCGAGTGCCCAGCAGCAACAGCATCACCATCAGCAACATCAACAATCACAGCAACAACAATCACGACAGCAATATTTACACGTTCCCACATCACAAGCTTCAAATGGCGGCACAATTGCGATCGGTGCCAAATCGGCTTCTCGTAATTCGCCGCTATCGATAGCCACAGTTGCTGCACACCAAGCACAATTACAAGCATTGGCTGCTGCAGCGCTGTCATCGTCGTCGTCCATGTCGTCGTCGTCAGTGGCAGCAACAGCAGCAGCCGCCGCTGCTGTCGCCACTGGAACAGGTAGCGGGCCCAACAGTGGTGGCCCCAATGCCGTTGTTAGTAGCCAATCAGGCAACGCCCTGAATTCGAAGTCACCGAATGATGCTGAATTGGCCGCAATGTCGTGCTTGCCGGCCGCGTTCAATCAGCACCTGGCCAATATGCCCAACATGGCCAATCCTTACGCTCATCCGGCGCTCATACATTCCCAACAATGGTGGCACTGACACACAAACATCGTCTCTTGAACTTTTGGCAATCAGCTATAAGTTACAAGGAACAACGATACAACGAGCAAAACTAAGCAAGTATGAAAAGTGCGCCCCGTGAAACAACATTCGATAAATATTATGTAACCAATATAGGTATGAAAAGAAGATTGATCGTTGATAGTTTACGGAGACACAAACAAATCATTGAGATGTTCACTATAATAGCTTATAATACATTATACACGAGATGTCTGCACCCGGTGAGCTAGCTTTGGCATCGTTGCATGTAGCGCTAGTGGCGTTCATGGCACATGCCGAAAGCAGCCATGTTAGTGGCATCAACGACACACAAATTATAAATAGTTGATGCCTAACAATTGAATAAACAACACTAATAAAATCTAATTGTTATTTAAACCTAAAGCTCTACAACATGTTCGTCCTAAGCTATGTCTTTTATGATCATCGTCCTTCGTGGAATTCTTTCGTGATATATTGTTGATTCGAATTACGCGCTCTTCACTTCTCAAGCTATATAGTGTTAAATTGTTCTTTATCCGTTGATGTCTGTTTATTAGTTCTCTGGTTCGCTCTCTAGTGTATCTATCATCGTAGTCTTGCTTTTAGCAATTTTTTAAATATCATTTTCTTTGCCATACTACATAGAAACATAGAGGAGACGAACTATCGACGCCCCACATTCATCTAGAGAGATTCATTACAGATGAATATTTAAGACGAATAAGGTTTGAACTATGGCATAAGATGGAAATAATAATAATAATAATGCACCACGCTTGATATATGGTTCATGGAAGTGATTTGCATTGCAACACGGATTACATGACCAGGATTTGTTTCTTCATTGATCAAAGTCATCTTATTGGCAAACTTACATCGACTCTCATATCGATTCCAACAAAGTTACAAGCGACTACTGTACTGGACAAGCTTGTCGAACGCCTACTACTGTTAGTACTATCCTTACTCTAATCCCTTGTTGTGGATGTTGTTTCCAATGCCCATACACTTCCGTTGTTGCGATACACGATAAAACAACGATGACTCACGACAAGCACAACAATTGTTGCCGACGACAAGTTGAGAAACAAATTTGTAAGCACTATTTTGGCTATTGTTCCGAAATCAACACCCGCTCGCGCGATTCGCATGCCATAGAGTGGTGGAATCGAGAGTGAGAACAGTCACTCTCGATTCTAGGGTTAGCAATTGACTGAGCAGAGCTCAACAGTGTCATCGACAGTTGTAGTAAATGAAATTCAAATCTCCCACTAGTGCTATTGCGAATCGACTGTTGTACTATTGGTGATTTCAAGTCCGGACAGGATTACCCAGTGCCTCATGCCTCAATTTAGTAACAGAAAATAATGACAGCAGTAGCAGCAGGTTCAATCGAATAACCCCCGAGGGGCTTAATGCACATGAACACCTGCCGTGAAGATTTATGCTATGACATGCCGTGAACAACCATTGTTTGTACTCATTGAGCCCTGAATCTCTAATAACAGACGTCTTGTAGGAACAATCTGGTAGGCCAAACTGATCAATAAATAAGTTGGCATTGCACTTGGCCGAGTGCAACTTGTCGTCAATCGAGATCCAAACTACCCCTATTCAATTTTGTGACAATCAGCACAAAACAAAGGAGTGCTGAAATCGATCAATTGTATTCGCACTCTTCGGAAGTTTACGTCACAAGAACAGTTATTGTCTCGTCTTGAAGCAGCCATAAGACCTTGCATAGTACGACTAACGATAGCAGATATCCGATGAAATTGAATGTTGCTGACCCGACACAATATCACTGATTTTGCACCTGACAAGCTCACTACCAACGTATGTTGATCTAACAAGCTGATGTAAAGAGGCAGGCTTTATACGTAGACATGCTGTTTTGCTTGAGGGTGTTTAACTTTTCGTTCATAGAATGAAGTAATCCTGCTTGTGAGGGTCGCAAACAACATCGACAAAGCATCAGAGCAAGCTATAAATGGGCCGGATCTATGAAGAAGCATGAAGAACATTAGAGTGAACCACAGAACTGTGTCACGCCAATCAACTGCTCAACTATAAAAGCGTATTATTTGACGCGTTTAAAGCGTGACATAGCGAGTCAATACAAACAAGCCTAGCGCTACTGGAGACTTGACGGTGGAAATAATTTGAAGATTTTCAGATATTGACGATTCATTGAAAATTGGCTTGATCTCACCATGCAAGCCTTGAAAGTTGAATGGGTCTGTTTGAGGACGTTGCCGTGTGAATGCAAATAGGCAAGCGTGATTTGCGTGTAATTGAGTCTGTGCCTGATGTATAATGTTACCTCAAATAAGTTGATTGCAAAAGTGACGATAGATTCAGCCACAATAGGTAGCAATGAACGAGCCACACTAGTCATTATGACACTACCGGCGTCACGCTTTGTTTAGCTGTGGAACCCATAGCACCGGTTGCATGGCTGGTTCATTGGTGCACAGAATTGAGACCATATGCTATCGTTTGACTTTATCATTGTTGTTGTTATTGTACGTGTCAACGTTGTTGTCATGTCCCCTTAATGTCTATGATTTCATTAATTTATCGTCTTTTGTGTGAGCACCCAAGTTAAAAAAAATCTGTTCTTTCTTTTTTCTTTTCCACAAAAGTGCGCTTAGAGTTGCAAGCGACGAAGTCACAATGAATCTGGCATCGGTTGAATGACAGCTAATAGCTTTCAACGGACGACAAAAGCAACGGAGCACTAGAGCACAGTGCCTATGAATGAATCAACTCAAGACTCGTGTCCTATCCTATCGTCGTGTGATGCTCGGATTTTCACTAGGGCATTTGCTTCTGTTATTGTTGTAGTTGTTGCTGGTGCTGACATATCTCGCTTATTGGACACTGCTACTGTCACAGCATCACACCCATCGTGTTGTTATATTATATTATTGTTGGCATGCCTATTGTTATAACAGAGCATGATAACTGACATTAGATTGAACTACCTGAACTAGAACGAAACAGAGAAGCAGGAAGAATACATCGCATATCGGAACCGAATGAAATGAACGACACTGCGTACCATCAATAGTGTTAGCGAAAGCAACAACAAAAAGCGGCGCGCTGGTGGTTGTGATCGTGGTCGACTGGCAGTCGACGACGGATCATTAATATCATTGCGACGCATTGATTTGCTGGTAGCGCTTACAAACGTAAAAGAGCATGCACATGAGTTGCATACAAATCGACACGAGCCATACAAAACGGACCATAATCGACAATTATCTATTGACACCACCATTTGTCGACGCCTCGTTTTGCCTTACACGCGATAGCAGTTGTAGTTATTTAAGTATTCGCGCAACAATCCATCGTAAAACCAATAGCATGGCACAACTTGAGCTCTAGTTTTCTGCAGTCTCACATACACGTGCACTCGGCTTGAACTTGAACGCATCAATGAGCCGTCCAACGAGCCCATTGATTGTGAGTCTCATTGAATAGACTAAAGTGTCGTCTGTTATGACAATGCAGCTGCTTTTGAAGCATTTACTGCACAATTCCAATGACTTTGCTTGTTGCTCCAATCGTTTGTTGAGTGTACACTCTAGAAACGATGACGACGACGACAATGTCCCGCCTCTTGCTTAAATGTCAGCCAGAAGTTGTGTTACATCATTTAGTGATCCATTTGTTGCATGCATGCTGTGCTGACTATTTGCATCGACATGCATAATATTATCAATCTGACGGTAAGCACTGCCACTATTAAATTACTACACTAATCAAATATACATTGTTGAATTTAGCGCATTCGCCATTTGAGTTATATGGGCCATCTTGAGTTGGATGACTGATATCAACAGCAAGAGAACGATAAGATTGGTGGCTTTAGTATTAATAGATTTCGTGAGACACGCATGCAAGATTACAAAGTATACATCGATTAACATTAGCAAACTCTACCATAGGTCGATGACACTGACGACAAAGATCATCACATAAAATTGTGTGATATCTGTTGTAGTGCTTTCATCTTGTGTGCATTTGGCATGCATAGAAAAAATGACTCAAAAGAATTTCGATTCATTGATGGTGACAAACGAAAATATTAATCCTCGGCATTCAGAAGAGATCTTCTAATTTGCAATTGTCAACAATACTTCTTCGCACTGACATCAAGCCACTGGGTGGCCATTTATGTGGCGACTGTTTAGTGGCCAACACCCAGGCACACAAATATACACTAGTGTCTATTCGTGTCATCAGGGGGTTCTCTTGCAGTGTGTCTCAATGATCACGGTGGGCTTGAATTGACGAGAGTGGTAACACCGCACACAAGAGTACAATCCATGGCAAGAGGTGTGAGTGCGAGAGAACAATTTGCACGTACGTGCATGCGTGTTCGTGTGCATGTGTGTGGGGCGGATATTGTATTGATCACCACCCGTGGTCATTGCAGTGCTACTGCAAGTAAGGTTGATGCAAAATAAATTCGTTGTCAGTAAGTTTATGTACAGCAGTTGGCATAATTCCAACAGCAGTGATGATGACGACGGCAACTACCAACTGGGGTAGCTGTAGTCGACACACGATGGTGTGAGAGTGCTCACTCGTCGATTATCAACAACAATTGTGAAGTGCAACGACAACACCAACGAAGAGCTCAACAGGGGTTCCAACAACTGAGGCTACTGCTGCTGCTGCTACTGTTGGCCAATTCACACACAGCTGACAGAGCAAAATCGTTACGATCAGGTTTCACGTCGTTTGTGCTCGTCGTGCTATTGTTGGTTGCGTCTGTTAGTGTCAGACGATCAGTCAGAAAATCGTGTTGTGCCTTGATACCTAACAATGGTCTGGTGGCACACATTTTGTTGTACGCAACATTACGTAAGCTTGTTCATAAGCACAATAACGAGCTCTTTGGTCAGCCGGAACAACCTGAACTTTTGCGGATCTCACTAAAGTGGTCTCAACCTCAAGAGAGCGACTCTATGTTGATAACTGTCGGAACCACTCTAGTTCAGTTGCCTTAACGGACACAGTTTCTAGATAAAGCTCAAGTTTTCATTGTTGTCGAGTCATTTCTAACCTTTTCGGCTGTTGACGAATTCCCAACTTAAAATTCATTATGTTCAATGAGTGATACAACAAAAGGTAAATGAACAAAATATATCAGTGAGCTTTATTGGGCAACTTCCTCTCATCCGCGTAGCTAGTGAAATCGCCCGAACTAACTGTCAGTTGAAACATTGTATAGTTTCAAGGGACTGTCTCAAAAGAAATACTGTCATCGATGTGTCATCAATGATCGATCATTATCACAACCCAATCGTTGCACGCTAACATTCGGAACATCGAAGCAAGATATCATTCGACAACCGCACCAATGATCGAACAGAATGAATAAATAAATAAACATCCTAACGCTCGCGAGTTTATGGGGTCCACGAATTTCGGCCCATCCGGTGTTCGATTCGGGTGATTCGATTCATGTGACCAATGTGCTTTCGAATACAATTTGGTGTGTGTGTGACCGTTGTTCGGGGTTAATTGAATTTGAGTTACCAACACTGAGCTCTTTCCTCTTGATTTAACTTTACTCCTCTTCTTGTTAGACTTGTCATATATTACAATATAATATCATTTCATAGAGAAAGAAAGAACGAGACGAGGAGAGGCGTGCACCATGTCACGTTTCACAGTTTAATGGGTGCTGCCATGTCAATAGGTGTTGCACGCGTGTGACCTGAGATGTATCAATTTTGTTCACACACACGCACACTGACGAACACGATGTGATCAATGTGCTTTTGGCTTTGGCACAACACTCTTTTTGAAAGCTGACACACATTAGTAACATATCGTTTATCATTCGCTCCAATGATTGAGCGCCTAGAAGCCAATGAAGCGCTACGATTTGCATGTGTTTGCTGGAACGGATCGCTGATTTTATGCCCTCCGTTTGTACACCCAACTCAATGTAATGTAGTGTGAGGTGTAAGGAGTGAGCGGTGTGATTTTTACACTCATATAGTTTCAAATGTTATTTTAGAAATATCGAATTGCAGTTGGGGCTGATATCAGCCGACGAACAGCGCTATACTAGTTCTAGTTGTAGAAATGGCTATAAAAGATCACGAAAAGAGAATGGGGAACTGTTATCATTGTTCAAGATTGTTTGCTTTCCGACGATCGCTCTTTCTCGTATCCTCATTGGCTCTTGTGTTGTCATTGGCAACACAAGAGCCAATGAGAGCCACTGATCGTGTCTATAGCAATTGAGCAGTTGTGTTGATTTGAGCGCCCAACTTGGAGGAAGAGAGAATAGAGTTCTCATTGCTATAGAAGTCCACAATCTTAGTTTCATATTATTATTATTCACTTTTGTCACCAAAAAGTCTGCCAGCAACAAAATTTTGTCACCAAACGCTTCTACACACATAATGGACGATCATTGTAGTGGACGTTCTATTGTGCTGACTACGTTCTATAGAATGTACATATTGTGTGCACTACTATCAACTATGGAATAATAACAATGACCATAATAATAATAATGATGATGATATATTCATTCGACACGTACACACGATGACTAGCTACGATATCACGATTGAAGGGGCATGAGTTTAGAGAAGAATATAAAAAGAAAATTGGCGACAAATTCCATTTGACCTGCGCCTATTATAGCGCCTGTTATTTGTATGGGCACATAAATTGAATCAAATTAGAGCCAAAATCGGAATTAAATCGATCGCCTTCTTTTTATCGATGACCAAATGATCGATTGGATCGATCGTTCTTTCGTTTTCTCTTTTAAATTTGTCCGTAGTAGCATAGTGTGCATTGTTATTGCAAGAAGGCGTGTGATGCATCGTCTCTCTTGCGCGCCAATGATCACACGCACTCACTCACAATGACTGATACATTGAGTGATATCTAAAGTCTTACATTGTTTGGCATTCTTACAACTTCAGTGCATTACCGATGTCTACATGAAATTCTTATTCGATGAGACAACTGTTGACTAAAAACTAGCTAAAATACTTGCAAACATTGGATTCTAGCGGCGGTCTCCTTCTTTTGTGTGATTCTTCTCGCAGTGACCTATCAACACTTGCTGATGTTGCTGTTGTCGCTACTGCTACTGTTGCCGAACCATGCCAACATGTTGCTGTTCTATGACTTAACATTTAAACGTTGTGTCCTTGTATCGATCAATCACGATCACACAACCACTATCGTCAGTATTGATTCATGTGACGGGTGGTCTCATTTAGGACGATGCGTTCAATACATGACAACAACAAAGTGCGTAATCCGCGTGTAATTTCGTGCCCAATTGGTGCTCAATTAGAGGTGCAGGCACACCAATTGTTGCTTGAAGTGAATTGAGCGGTCCAATAGCTTGGGGCATTCTCTCTCTCTCTCTCTCTTGAGCTACTATCGACACGTTCAACAAAAACACTTAAACGTGTCGACTACATCGGGTTGACGATAGTTTTCGTTACTCGAGAGTTGAATTTATCGATATTCCAACTACAACCCGTGGCTCGTTCTCTGCTCGCTCGGATTACGAGCCAAGATGTTGCCTTGTTGATTATTTCAACACTACCGCATAGTCATGTAATCGGAGGCTCAGCATGCACAAACACTGTTCTGTTGTCAAATTGACACACGGTACCTGATACGCACACGCCAACTAACCGATATCGATGCAAGCACTCACTGATGACACTTAATAAGCTGCCGTGATTAAGAGAGAGAATTGCAAACTGCACAGAGGGAAAATCAAATTCAACTCGAGACACAACGGCGTCTGATTGGTCGGCGTGGTCGAACGTTGAATTTGTTGCAGAGTTGGTCGCTGCTGTTCATGCCAATAATACCACTGGTCGCTACCACGGCAGGGCACAAATGCAATTGTGGCGTACCAATTGAATTTGTCACCTTCTTTGTTCGATTGGATTAATTCAAGCGATCCGTGTGCGTATGGCACACGTAGCGCATGCTAAAAGCGATCTTAGAGAACGAACAAACGAACTCACACACACACACCACGAATGTGGAATAGCAGCAAGTATGAGCAGACAATAGTGAGGATGTCACGATACTTTAACCAACCATCACGACAATCAATCCAATCGAGAGCGCTAATAAATAGGGCGGGCACACTTTCAAGGGCCCCGATGCTTTAAATTTACTCGACGTTGCTATATAATCATCACTATGATTGTAGTGTATCGTTTGAATGTACCACCTCTCAATAATAAGAGAACCAATGAATCACCAAACACTCAAATCATCGACACCATGATTGGCACCATGAATTTCTCCTCTTCAACACACAATTTGAAGGATTATAGAATGAAGTCGCACATTTTATTATTGATGCTTAGAGACTCGTTGTCACCGACGCTGATAATCCTCGAATAGTTTGAGGTTTGCGCATCTTTTGTGTTCGAGTACTACTAATGCGGCTCTTAATGTCGTTGTTGTGTGTATTCGTCACTTCAAGGCTGGTGTTGTTGTTGCTGTTGTTGTGGCGGTGTCAAAATCAATACCGAAATGAATGCAACTTCTGTGTTCGTGTCAAACTCTCAATCTATCGATTTGATTGGCCATCGGATGAAATTATTCGCGTTCATGAACTCCACACCAATGTATTCACTCTGATTCATGTTCAGTATAGAAAGAACTTTGTATGTGACAACGATTGTTGTGATTTGCCATGAATTGAGTGTGCATCGATCTATGATCTATTGAGATTCATCACCAGTTGCTTCCATAAAAGATGTATCATCGAAGATTCCTTGTGTGCTCATGAACACAATGAACACTTACAATGATTGAGAGCAGATTGCAATGGTCCAGGTGAATGTCAATCTAGAAAGTATTTTAGCTGAGCGTCCATTATGAATTATTTTTTTCATTCTTCCAACAAATATTGATACAAAATATTTTATCGCTTTGTTAGCCATTATTGGCGGCGCCGGACACACACACACACACACACAGCAAATAATATCGACATTGTATTGCTTTATTTCTTTCGAGTAAGGGTTCGAACTCTGAGCTTCACAATTTTTAACTTAATCTCGACAATGCATGCCCCTGATTCATTGCTCCATGTATTTAATACGGTGCAATAAAGGTGTAATAGTGTGAAAGATCGAAATTCGAAGTGAATGAAGCACACTGTGGTAAGGGATTGTTTGTTGGAAGCCGACACGACCAAATAACTGCTTTTCAAACTGTACACTGCTTCATTGTCTAGCGATTTTATTCATCTGCTACATTAGACTATTCTCGTGCGCCCTTAATGCGGTCGCCAGACTATACGGCGCCTCTTGTTCTGCTGTTGTTGGACCGTTGCTTAGGCGACATCGCGGCTACAACGATCGCATTCAAATCGAACGAATGCTCTATGCCTATAATTACGCGCTTAAATTGTTGACTCAAGCCAGCTCTACTGACCAACGCGAACAATTGAATTCTTTGATCCAAACCAAGCGATCGCCAATAAAATTGTCACATTCTGTGCTCAGTCAATACACAGTCGGTGCTTCCTTTGTTTGTCGGTGCACTGTTAGCACTGTTTTGTCGGCACCCAAAACAAAGTTCAACAATTCACTAATATGTGCTAATGTATGCCCACGAATAGCCATGTTATTCGCTCCCGGTTGGTTTCTGTTGAAAACGAATCCACTGAACACATGAGCTTCACCACACAACTATTGAATGCTATATCTTTCGAGTTTCAGCAGCATTCTATATAAGATCGCTGGTTGTTTAAATGAACACTATGACATTGAATTTTAATTTAACTTTGGCGTGCATCACACGCCATCTATTGGATGATATTCCATATTGACAGACCATGACTTTACGAGACTCATAATATTGAGGACCAACGATTGCCACAGAGGCACGCTTTGGCAACATCCTCCTTCATTCTCGACGAAACCACGTGCCAGAGAGACGATTCTGAATTTGCTCATGTCTTAAACGGAATAAGTTCTAACAATCTCTCACCAGAGGCCCTGAAAATATTCAGATAGAGGGCCGCCCCACGACGCTGTCCAGCTACGCTCTTTGCTTTGTTCAGGCTTACGACGCATGAATTCATAGTTCATAAAGAACAGGAGATAATCTGAAGGCTGGACACCAAACTGCGCAGCCAATATTCTTCGTAAATTTCTCATTTAGTCCGCTCTCTTTCTCTCTCTCTCTCTCTCTCTCTCTCTCTCTCTCTGGGTCATCATCTCTATAGATTCATGTGAGAAGATATGATTTAGCGATTGTTGTTTAATTTGTATTTCTCTGACAGATTGTTGATATGATGTTTCTATTAATTAAACGTTCTGCGTACTACATTGAACTTGTCTAAGCACAACGGAACCAAAACACCGAGATCCCTAGATCTTGACCAATATATCATCGACATACTCACGGGTCTTTGGTTTGTTTTTCTTCATCTTTTCCAACATTTCTGGTAGACCAGCGACTTTCAAATTAGCTTTCTCTTGTTTTCTAACAGCACAACTGGCAACGTTAGAAAGCAGAGACCATGCCTTTAGTTGCATGTAATGATTATCATTCCTCACTAAGTTATTCTCCAATATATTCACTTGACGCTTTGTGAATGTTCGAATTGCAAATGAACAATTGAACTTGGAGATTCTATCCAGCAAAAACATTGCTTGTTTCACGTCAACGGGGACGTCGTGGGACACAACGTCCCAAAGTAACGGATATATTACACGAGTCAATTTGTCTCGGTTCAAATTACTTGTGCAGTAATACAGTTTCAAAAGTATTTCTTTTACATAAGGCTCTTTGAGAGAAAGCACCATCATTCTTGGCAGAGGACTTAGAACAATAAGATCGATGGTGGGCTCTGTGGCTTGATTGATTAAAAGGTACAACACTTGCAAACCACTTTGAAAATTATTTTGACTCGACATCAAAAGAGTTATCGGCATCACCATACAAGATTGTGTGGAGTTGTCCAGCTTTCCGGTCGATAGTATGTCCATAAGCAGCGAAACCAACAACTCGGACATATCCGCAAGATGCAGATTATAACTATTGTAAGGAATGAAATGAGCGAATGCCCTCATGAAGCCTTGTCTAACTATCAAATCGTAACGTTGTGTCTCATTTTGCTTAACGATATTAGTGAGCGTGATAAATGCCTTCTCTGGCCAGTCTTGATTAGGTATTATCGTCGATTCCAATCGTTTAATCAAAAGCTTCGGAACATTCGAATTATACAATACTTCGGCGTTCTTTCCTGAATCAATCGAACCTACAGCGCTTAGTATTGCTGCTATCTTGTCTTGAGTGTCGTCAAAATCATATTTAGATAATTCAGACATGTTAATCAATCGCGGCAACAAGTTAGCATTAAGAATTTGTTCGACTGTTGCTCGCTCGTTGGATTTCAACTCGCTCAACAATGCTTCAAGTGATTCATCCAAGCTTGAAATACTTTGTTCTTGCTTAAGCTGCTCGATTATTCCCTCAAGGTCTGCTGTTATTGATTTGCTGAATGCCACGATCCCAATAATCAGTGGCAACAAGATCCATGGTGCATGCATGGTTACTACTAATTTTATATCGAATTCATTATTAATGATAAAGTAGGGTTTGCTAATTTGTCAGGTCCTATGTCTGTCACGGCGAAAAATTATTTGCTAAATCGAGTGACGATTAGTAAGACATTCAATGTGATGATGTGGTCACAAATCGACGAGATACTATTCAAAAACAGGCAAAGCTACGGCAGGTAAGCTTTGGCTGACTAAAGACATGAAAAATGCATATAAGCAGGCTTGCAACAACAGTTTCTAATTATAGATCCAAAGGCCCCCTTTCTGAACGCAAGCCAATTTGTAAACAACAATGACAACAATGAAAAAAAACAGAGATTGTGGCACTTGCACAGGAAATAGGTTCGACTTGTAAGAATTAAATCTGTCAATCGATGATTAGTGAACATGTTTATCATTCTGAACTATTAGATGCAACGAACGCCAGCGACCATTTGAGATTGGTTAACATAAATTTGAGTGCTTTTGTCCATTGTTCCTCTGAATTGAATTGGGTCTTGATGGAAAAGCTGTAACCGTTTTTAGTATCTTCAATACGGCCTTTATCCATACGATATGGCAGACAGAAGGCCGAATCCTCTTTCTCAATTTGTTCCTTGAATTGTTGAAGACAATCTAAGAATGCCACCATTGCTTGATCAAATTTGTTATTCCAAATGAAACGGAATCCACCAGATCCGTAAAGAGGTAGCTCACGAGATTTGTTATCAAGAGCCTCGATAAATGAGTGGTTGCCATATGGGACTAGCTTGTATCGCTGAAAAGTTAGATTGATTTTTTTGGCCAAGCAATGAAGTAGAAGGACACATTGGCCCCACGCAGCGTTGATCTCGTTCCAATCGACGGGAAATTTCGGTAGACGACCCAAACGGAATCCATTAATGGTCGCAAAGTGTCCCGTATGCCATATGTGGAACGTTGCATTGAACACGTTGGTTTTACGCAGTCGGTCTAATTGACCCCTGACGTAGTTGAGCTGATTCTCGGCGCTCATTAGTTCATCGTCGAGATAAAAAAGAGTGTACTTTAGATGATTGTATTCATGCCAAGCTTTGTCATTCTTGGCCTTCATTTCATTCAATTGCTTCTGCTGCTCGGCGAGCTTAGAGTCAGCTTTTGCTTGATCTGCTGCCACATCTTCGAGCTCCTTGATCATGTTGGCTTCTTCGTTCTGCAAACGATCAAGCTCTTTCTTGAGATGTTCTAGATCACAAGTTGCTTTGTTCAATTCATTGTCACCATATATGCCAACATTGTCTTTGTTTGATGCGTATGACGAACCCGGTGAGGCTGAAAGAAGATGAGGACTAACGTTCTCTCGTTGCTGTTTTCTCTGTTGCAAAGTCAACATGAATTCTTTGTTTTCCTTGCATTCCTGCTCGAGTTGATACAGTTGATTGTCCATTTGATCCATAACATAATCGGCACATTCGACGCACAACGGATGATCGATATCCGATTGATCCGATAGGATGTCAAACAGTCTAGATAGAGCTCTGGCTTGACGATTCTGTTCGTCAATTTGTATCTTACGGGTATCTTCGACCGAGCAAAAATCATTGTGACTAAACTCGCCGCAGCTGGTGCCGCGGCACATGTTACCTCCATCGCATAATTCTTGAAATGTTGAACTGTCCAGAGATCTAAGGGTTGAGTGTACTTTGAGGATTTGGCTGCATCTCTGGCAAGCAAAATTTACATGTGAATCCATTCTGAATTACCAAGAATTTAATAACAATAATAATGGGTTGAAATCACTGGAAAATGAACAGGCTTACGACATCTATTTTGAGCCCGTTCTAATTTTATTCACAAGCATTAACAACTTGTGTTGGCGAAAAATTATGATAATAAATTCAACATTTGTAAACGTTCTTGAGAATTACGATCAAAAACATAATCAAGCAAAAGGGTTTTGATGTTTTGATCGGTGATACGCAGCGAACGCTGGTAAAGCGACCCCTAACGGCGTGTGAGCCAACTACATGATGTAACATTTTCTGACTTTAGTTCGCCATAACTGTTCAATTGAAAAACTAATTGATTTGTCGCCCGTTTTTCACTTAATTTGACTCAAGTCTTTGTTAAAATCACTAACAGAGTGACCGAGGCCAAAGCCAGTGCCAAGGTAAATGGGCCATCCTCGGCGCTTGAATAAGGTTAATGAGAACAACGCGCCGACTCCGAGTCCGTAACCTATCTTGATCAGAGCATTTGACAGAAATCTATCGTAGGCATCCGTGTGTAGATCTTCCGATAGTTTGGGGTGGGTGTCAGGTAAGGCCTTGTGGGTAGACATTGCGTCACAAAGTTGAATAATCTAGGAAAATAGGTTGATGACGGTTCCACCTTCCACGTCTCGAGCGGACAAGCTAAATTATTCAACCGATGACAACAGCGTGGACTCTCCACGCACGTTAAAATGTGAGAACTGTGCCGCCAAGTTTGAAAATTTTCCAGGGTGTCCGACTTTTTGTGACCGTTACGTAGCCATGCGGCACATTCATGGCTGTTTTATGTCAGTGAAGCACAGCGCTTCAATTTTGCCTTCTTCACAGCGATAGCAAAATGCAAGTATATAATTACATGTCTATTTCTTCCCCTTAACGCTCCGAACGGTGTGTAAATTGAAATTATAATCACAAAAAGTCATCCACAAATTGAGCAATACGACTATTACAATAAACTACCAACAATACTGGGACTGTAGGCTTCTAGATACCAAACAATGTTCGGTTCGGGTTCTCAGTGGTCTTTTCAACATTGCTTCAATCAAGTTGACTTTACACTATGTACGCTTTACTCTCAAGTGGGCAGGTGTAGATACAGACATCAGCTGTATGCCGCTTAATACCCGCGTTTTTTGTTGGCCTCAACTCTGACAACTGTACCCAATAACCACATAATTTATATTATTATTATGATTGATTATAACAGCCCAAGTGTATAAAAGGCTGTTAACGTCCCAAGTAATAACATTTATCCATCGATCTCTCATTCGTTATTGTTGTCGTCGATCAGTTCGTTATTAGCTGTTAGCGTTAGCACCATGCCGCGTGTCAATCACTGGGAATGGTGTCTAGAAGTAGATTCGAAAAATATCACTAAAGATCACGTGCATCAAGCTTACCGTTTAAATTGGTCGAATTTATGTAAATTAGACTCATGCCGGAAGAATTGCAAAAAAGTTTTATGCTTAGCGTGCTTTGACAAATCATGGCTGGACAGTAGCTCTAGCTTGGACACTTTTGACTCGTGCAGCAACGATGCCAAGCGAGAAGACTTCAAGACATTCGTTGGACTGAAAAATTTAGGCGCCACTTGTTATGTCAATTGTCTGTTACAGCTTTGGTTCCACAATCCAGCCTTACGCAAGGCAATTTACTTATGGAAAAGTGAGCAAGAGCTAACGCAGCATCTGACAAGCACGTGCTCGAGTCCAAAGCGGATTAAACACGAGTCTAAAAGTGCATCTCAGCTAGTCGATTCAACAAATGATTGTAACATTCGCCTTAGCAACGGTCTTGTCGAAGGCATCGAAGGCAGTGCCATCACGATTACTAAAAGCGATGTCACAAATAACAATGGCAACACGGCCACCAACAGCAGCACCAATGTCACCACGACATCAATCGAAAAATCAATAATCACCGGATCCACTAATGTTACAACAACAAACGCCACCACATCTTCATCATCGCCATCTTCCGCGCCTGCGTCAGCGTCGGCATCCACTTCGTTAGCTAATTCACTGAACCCAATGGAGCAATTACAACTCATATTCGCCAGATTGCAATTCACAAATCGGCGTACCGTCGATCCGTCCAGCTTTGTTTCAAGTCTTGCATTAAATGCCAGCGAACAGCAAGACGCACAAGAGTTTGGAAATTTATTCATGGAATTCTTGGAGAAACAATTGATCAATCAACCAGATCCGTTCGTCAGCAAAATAATCCAAAATCAATATTGTGGACGATACGAATACGTCACCGAATGTGACGAATGTCACACAGAATCGAGCACGGATGCTAATTTTTACGAACTTGATTTAAGTATCCAAAATCTTGAAAAATTATATGATTGTTTGAATGATTATTTTAAACCGGTACCACTGGATGGAAAATACAATTGTAGTCACTGCAGAAAACCACAAAACGCGCATCGAAAAATCATACTTAAGAAATTGCCACCAACATTGAATTTGCAATTATTAAGATTCGTTTATGATATACAAAAGAATGCTCGCCAGAAACTAAATTCTTATTTACAATTTCCCGAAGTGCTTGACATGCGTCCTTATATGCCAAAATCTTCAAATCGTAACTCGTGCATATATGTGCTAACCAATGTTCTTATACATCGTGGATCGAGTCCACATTCAGGGCATTACATAGCTCATATCAAGGATCGTGTCACCAAAGATTGGATTAAGTTTAACGATGAGTCAGTGGAACGTATTGGCCCCCAACTACAGACCACCGGTGATGGCGAGAGCATCACTGTGGTGGATGACAGCAAAAATTCATCATCTAACCAAAAGCAATCTGATCAACATGATGATATTGCTCCGCCCAGGTCTCCCGCTTTTCAAAATTCTCCCAGTGATAGCAACAAAACTAACGGTCTCAGATTCAACGGTAGTGGTGGTGATCAACAGCGCTCGGGATTACGCAGAGACTCCTCCCTTCGTAATAGCAAAGTCAACCAAAACTCATCAAGTCATGCTGTATCATTGTTAGCTTCGGCCAAGAATCTCAAGTCACGCACTGCGTACATGTTAGTGTATCAATCACTCGACAATGAGGCTCTAAGTTACCCGAGCGACAGCGATGAAAGTTGGATATTGCCCGAGCATTTGCAAGCTACTGTGTTAGAAGAAAACAGCAAATGCGACGAATGGTTCGAAAGTTTACGTATTGCTAAAGAGCTCGATGAACAATCATTCACAGCGCGTCGATCACAAGTGCGTTCTATCTATGACAAGTTAGTTGTTAAATCTCCTAATGATGAGTTTGAATTCATTAACAAATCGTGGCTTTCAAAATGGATCTCGACTAGCTACGGCGACGCACGATTTCCACCAATCGACAATAGCAACATGCGCTGTCCCCATGACAAGTTCAACTTTCATTCAATGGATCTCGTCAAGTGTGTTCGCAAGGAAGGGGCTGATTTATTGTACAAAGAGATGGGCGGCGGACCGCGTTACACTCAAGACGATCTGTGTTTTAAATGTGTCGAGATTGAAGTCAGGCGAATTCAGCTCAAGGAACGACTCAAGGAGGACCAAAAGATAATCACATCACACGCCAAGTTCAAATTTATTCCGACAGCCGACGAAGAATCGAGCAGTCGTGCTTATGTTGTAGGGCGTGACTCTTATCGTGATTGGCAACGAATGGTTATCGACGATTATGATCGCGAGAATCCAGCCGCCTCGGTGGCAGGTGAGCCTGGCGGCCCGTCAGCTTCCGACGAAGACGACAATCGTTCGTCTGATTCAATAGTAGAGTGCGAGAATGGTGAGCCCAAGAGTAAACGCGAATTCAATTCCGATTGTCTATGTGAACACAAGCAATTGCATCCTGACACCAATTTGTGGCGTTTGGTACCACCCGAAGTTTGGGCTGTGTTCTGTAAATATTTCGGCGAACGTGTGCCATCCAATCCAGGAGAAGCGCCCAAAAAGATCATCGAATTTACAGACATGTCACCTTTGTGTCCCGAGTGCAGTTTGCTCAAGGTTGAACAGCAAGAGCATCACGAGGCCAAAAAGTCGCTTGCGTTTGAGCAAAAACAAAAACTTCTCGATCTGTATCACTCACGAAAACGTGTTTCTTGGGACACCATGGAGCCATCAATTGAATACCGAGCCCTAAGTCGCTCTTTTATGACGAAATGGCAAAAGTTTATACGAAATCCTACCATGCAAGAACGTCCGGCTAGTATCGACAATAGTGAAGATTTGCTGTGCGAGCATAAGCGCCTGTTGTATTGTGATTCAAATTGTGATCCGTCGTCGCCGGATTGCCCGTTTGTGTTGGTTACACGCCAAGAGTGGGACGCTCTGAAATCTTTTTATAGCTACGACAAGGAAATTTCGTTCGTTAAAATCAATGAAACCGATGGACGAACGGATCCCGCGCCATCGAGCACCAAGTCTGTGCCGTCCACTACGCCCACAGATTCAACCACTGGACAAGCACCAACGAAGAAGAATAGAGACCCAGAGCATCCGCAGCAGCAAACCAACCGATCGCCATCACAGCAACAGCAACAGTCACAACCACAACATCAGCATGAGAATGATACGAGCAACGAGGAAAACGACATGTCAGTGACGTCAGGCACCAGTTGCGAAATTGAATGGCGTCATTGTATAATCAGTGAACCTAATTATTGTTCCGAGTGTTACGACAAAATGAAGGAGTCTGAGCTTCGGCAGCAGCTTGATTATGATCAGGCCACTATTTATGTGGTCAAGGTCGAATATTCACCTTTCATCGGTCCTATGAAAGAGACACCGTGCGATTCTCCCACCAATCCAATAGCCAGCACATCGTCCGATTGTGAGATTTTGCACGATGTTCGTGATACGCCCAACACAGGTGCTGCGGATTCAACGAGCACAGCAGCAGCAAACAGTTCGTTGCCCAGTGCTAAGCGTCGCAAGAAGAATAACGACTACGATGAGGAGGGCGGCAACGATTTTACACCCAGCTCAAAATCTTGCCAGTCGATTGCGGCTGCCCAAGCTGGCGCTAATTTGAGGCGCAGTTATCGTCGCACGCGCCAGAAGGAGCATCCTTTTGTCATAAAGCCAACAATGACGTTGTTGACACTTAAGAAAGAAATATTCTCGCGCTTACAGGTGTTACCTATGGATCAGCGCTTGTTCATGGATCAAACACTTTTGTCGGACAACACCAAAACAATGGCCGATCTTAAGATGTTACCTAACACAGTACTTAAACTCGAAGTAGACAAACCACTATCGGGTGATCCTGAAGACATAATCGAAGAAGATATTTCGTCACGGAAGTCATGTAAGTTGCACCTTTTATTCTATCTCATTTTTTCATAGATATTGTTATTTGCTTTCCGTTGCAGCCTTAGTTTATGAAGGTCACTGTTAGCACATCGTACCCACAATGGTTCAATGGTTTGATCGTCTTATGGTCGAGTCGATTGAACTTGATTTTATTCGTGCTTGTTTTTTTCCTGCTTGCTTATTTGCACGCGTCAATGTCAGACAGACTTCAGATGTTAGTTTGTACGAGCAAAGCGTATAATCTTTTCTAGGTCGAATTGTGTAAGTGTGTGTATGAGAGAGAGAGAGAGAGAGAGATAGCTCATGAATAGGTCGCGCGTAAACTCATAAAAAAGCATCTCAAATTCTAATTTGAGTAGCCCGAGTTTATTCTTAGTAGTTGATAGCAATCAATCAGCGTGAGGCTTTTTGTTGTTATTATTACGATTGCCACGTTGTGATATGTTTGCAACCTCGTTTATAAACGTTCTGTTGTTGCATAATAGGTTACAGCTGGCTCCTCTTTCTGCTCAATGATCACACGTATGCTTACGTCGAGCATCCACGTCAGCAGCATTAGGAACGGCGTTGGTGGCGGCGTATTTTTTCCACCGGAAAAAACACGCGGATAATAACACACAATCATTCGAGGACGGAATTTGAGCACGAGAATGTATAAGCGATAGAATGATCCAGCAAGCAACTAAGTGGCCAACTATTGCACAATGGAAGAAAAGAGAAGTAAAACAAGGATTTGAAGGGCTAAAGTCTCCTCCTTTGATGACTACAACGACAAAGTCAACGACGAGCAATCGGATACATCATGGCCAGTGGCGCACATCTTGTATTTCAGCATCTATTCTTGTGTTGTACCACACAAATAGTCGGATTTAGCATATAGTACTATTTTGGCTTATGAGATGTTATTTGTCCGCGACAAATGATGACGACGATACAGAGTGTTGCACATACGCACACGCACTCATACACATCGAGTGACGTCTTTGTCTCTCTTCTGATTGTTGAGTTGGTGTGGTTGTTTCCTTTCTCTTGGTTCAACTGGCGCTGCTGCCATTGATAGACGCCACCAACTCGATACTTATGGCGACATCGAGACTGTAGTGCGAACTGTGTACAACGTGCCAGTAGGGATTGGATTGCTCCATTCGTTCGTTTTGATCCAGTCAGTCACTCACATTTGATTGTCACATCAATCAGCAGCCAGTGGCAGTTGGACGCTATGTTGGCTGCTGGTAGATCACAACAACAACTGATCAAGTAATCATTTGAAAGAAGCAGTCAGCAAGCACTTGAGTTTCTATGTTTGTAACCAATTTGTCGTCTCTTTCTTAAACCTTAGACTTCTTGAAATTCTTCAAACTTCACAAACTTTCAAACTAGAAATGCCAATCCAACAAATAGCCACTCGTCGCCGATGGCACCCTTGAATGGCCCGCTCGAAGTGCGTTGCTTGCAAGCGGACTAGCAAAGAGAGCATCGAGCGAATCGAACGGCTTTTTTCGTGCATCATTTGTTTTGTATTGTCACGCCTCCTTGATTAGCATATTCGTTTCGTTCGTTCATTCTTGAATCGCTCCATTTCTTCTTTACTCACTCGTTCGTTGATCGTTACGTAATGCCTGTTGTCGTTGACTCATGCCAGTCAACTCAACTGTCGACAGTAGACAACTCAACATGACAAACAGTTGTACAGTAATAAGCTACATGTGACATTGTCTAACGACAGCATGTAGCCGCATTGTGCTTGATGGTGTGCTTCGACAAAATGTCAATCGGTATTGCTATTTTTGCAGTGTAACGATCATCAATCGATACAAGCAATCATTACGTAACCGCAAACTTGGCCGCCGCTGCTGTGTTCGTTATGCTGTTTTCTGGTGGTTGCATACCGCTTGTGTAGGATGTCGTCCAAATACAAGTTGTAGGGCAATAATTGCCCGTCAGAATCATATGGTTGACAAAGTGATGTCCGTCGACGACATTCTGATGACTTTGATTCCAACTTGAACTTTCGTTACTCCATGTGTCGAGCGTGTCAACATTCAGAAAACTATAGCGAGCAACCATTCTCAAAGATTGTATCTCATTTTACTGTAAATTAAGAATTGTCACTAATGTTTATCTTTTCTCCATCACAATCTTTATTTAACTCCCAACAATATCAACGCACATAACAATATCGGACACCGTGACACGTGCAACAATCACACAAACGGTCCACATAAACAGCCAAAATTGAAACTGGATTCCAAGGATCGTTGCTGTTGTCGAGTAATCACATGCATTAATCACACACACACACACACACCTCACTCAAGCATACTCCTCCATGAATGATGACGAAGATTCTTTTCTTTTTAACTATCTTCTCATTGTTTTTCCTATTTCTGATTTTCACTCTGAGTTTCACTATTTCTGATTGCTCCTCGTGTGCTTCTTTTCGACACGATCGAGAGATATGCAAAACTAGCACACAACATATTGAGCAAAACCATCAGCAAACAAACGAACGAGCGAGCAAAATGAACGCGCAAAAGCGAACAATAAACAAACAAACCAGCAAACAAATAAGCAAGCGAACGAAGTATTATTATTTTTATTATCATCACAGCTTGCCTGTTGTGATTTACCATCGTCTCAGATGCCACACAGTGACGGACCGATCATTTGTCCGTGTCTGTGTGTGTGTGTGTGTGTGTGTGACCAATCGAACAGCAATTCGCATGATTGGCTTTCAAGATGGGAAATTCTTTCCTCATTTCTCATCTTCATTGAGCAATTGTTGCGTAACTTACCAACAAATCGATCGATGCACTCAATGAGTTTTTTCTTTCTGGATATTTTTTTCTATGAAAAGTTACAACTTGAGAACTTTTCAGCTTCTTTTGGATCGAACAAACTTTGCAACATTCTCTTTACTGTTTGGCAGCAGTGATATTTGGCCTCTTGGGCAAGCAATGACCAGTGCGCATCATATTGCTCATTGACTGGCAATCAACAGAGGGCGAGCCAATGATTGTGTCAGTGCCAATGATCGATGAGTTCTCATGGATTAAGCAGTACACCACGTGAGTGTGTCGTGTGTTAATACGCGGCTATGCAAATACACGGCTTATAGCTTATTGGAAACAACAAATATGGCCAGGCCAATAATAATGAAGGCTATAATGACGATGACACGCGTGGCTACCGTCCACACGCTCGCTAGGATGAGCGTAGATCGATGCGAATGAGCATCTACAACAATGGTCGATAGAGAAGGCAGAGGCTAGAGAGGTAGAGCTCATTGTTCTTGCTACGCAATGAATCCATCTGATTGAGAAATGATGAATCTTTTCATGCCTTCAAACCATGTGAACTTTGTTTCAACTTGTGTCTGTGAATTCCACAGGTTCATCTGTATTTGGCAACTTGTTATTATGTGCTGTGCTGTATTGTGGACCAATTATATATTGTTGTGATTTAGATTGGTTGAATGGTGCGTTGGTTGCTTGCGCAATCACAGCAGTTATGGCATTCATTGGAAGTCTTGGAAACTATGGCGTGCATGGTGTGAAATACTCGTCTCGTGTGCGATCAACAATCGCTCATTCATCAAATCTATCGATTGCTTCGAATGTATTAACAGCTTAGCGCTTAATCACACACGTAAGACAGACGATTTGTTTTGGCCCTCTGGAATTAGATTCGTCATAAGCAATGCCACCACAAACTCTTTATGGCAAACACAGATAGCGAACAGTAGTGAGAAGTTCAAATTTTTCATTTCTGTCAATGATTTTTAAGTTACGATGAATGATTCTTGTTCCATCCGTGAAAATTGGCACTTTCTGTGCTCATGATTCAAAAACAACAGGAAAAATAATCGATAGCAATAGAGTGTAGCTCGAAATACTTGTTGTTGTTGCTATAATTGCTTCAACTCTATACTATTTGAAAACTCCAAAGAGTTGACCCTATTTTGGGCTCAACTCTCATACTTGTGTACATTGATTGCCTGCTCGAACGATATTCTCCAACTAGTAAGGTAAAGCCTATAACTGTACACGAACAGAGCTTTATGAATAATGAAAATTCATTCGATGTTAAAATATAATATGATGTATGTTTAGTTGTAAGCAGTACAAATATTATTATACACCAAACGATCAGTGATTAGAGCAAATAGGTGTTACAAAAGTGGCAGCGGCTGCATCGCATGTTGTTCATTCAAGCGCGGACCATAGTTGGTCCGCCTTCACTTGTTGGTTGCCGCATTCAATTATCGTACTATCACCACTCATCTTGCTACGAGCCTCTTTGCTTTTAGAACATTTACCAGCTGAGATTAGTGCCTGTACTAATGACCTTCGAACTTTCTACCACGATAATGATAATATTGACGATATTGGCGAATAATCAGTAGTGAACGATCGTATGTTAAAAGATCGTTCAAAGGGCCAACTGTAAGATTAGTTATAGATAGATGTGTGTCATCAGCTTGTCCATTTGGTAGCCTGAAAACTGTACTTTTCAACCGATAGTCGACATGACAACAATTTTCGAGCTCGAGCCTTGAATCTCAGTCTTGAAACTTTGAGCAAACTTCAACCAATAGCTCCGAGATCTCAATGGCCAACGAGAATACAATCGAACTTGAGCTTGAGCTTGAGCTTGAACTTGAAATTGTTATCGCTTGAAAATGTTTTAGTCACATGTTGCTGTTTTTGTTGAACCATATGCGATTATTATGACCACAAACATTTACACAAACAGCCAACACTTGTTGATTGTTATTTGGATCGACTCAGATTCCATTTCGCTAGTTTACTTAACTCTCTCAACTCAACTCAACTGCAATTGATCCCCATCTAACACTGCCGTCCAATGTGGTGAGTGTATGTGTCACATGATGTAAGAATGCGAGTGTGTGCACTCTCTGTGTATGTGAACACACCAAACATCAATAAGTTACAGATGTAATAACTAACGAGAACGACCACAATCAATCGATTGTCGGTCACTTTGTACACTCTGTCATATTGTGTTACTGCCTACGAGATTTCTGTTTCTCATAGCTATCGGTGCTACAGTTGTTGATCGGTGAGCTGCTGCTTCTCATGAACTGTTGCGCTGGGCGGTGCTACAGTTGAGATGGGCTTGTCGGCAACAACGCACTTGTTCTCGTCACTGCCATGGCCATCTTGCCATGGCAGTGACGAAACACACACGCTCGCACACTCTAACTTACACTACGACGAGCGTTATGTCTTTGATGGTCCTGTGTAGTGAGCACTCTTTGTTGTGTGCAAAGCACGCACAACGTTAAGAGTTAAACATTAAGGCAACGACAGTTAAGTTTTGGCACACGAAAGCATGGCGTTGAGTTAAGAAGCATTCTAATCAGAGTCTGGGAAAGAAAAAAGTTTACTTTTAAGAACAAAAGTCAACTGCAAAATCATTTGAATTTGTTTGAATATTTAAATTTTCAGCGGATCAAATGTTGAATCATGTCATCGAAGCAAGTGTAACAGGTGCAACTAGCAAAAATCAAATTGAAATTAAGTAATCTAATGAAGCAAATCAATAATATAATAATAATATATCAATAATTATTGGAATTAGTCAACAAGTGCAGTGCAATTGGCCAATTGAGAAGAGAAAAGTTGTGAAGTTGCAACGATCGTACACACACACACACACACACACACACACACACACACACACACACACACACAC
>JAIFTH010000185.1:0-46947 GCA_019968535.1 Fragariocoptes setiger | reverse complement strand
TATATTAACAATGGTGTCCCATTGGTGTCCAGTGTGGACCAGACACAGCAGCAGCGGCAACAACAACAACGATTCAGACCACCAACTCTTGGCTATAAATGAATTGACAAGTGTTTTGTTAATCACATGTAAAATTTTATTGTAAAAGTACTTGAGTCAAAATCAAGTCGCGCTGAACGCACTGCGCATGAGTGTTCTCATCGCTACAATTGCCCATTTTGCGAATGCTTACTAAATCATACGATCTATCAAACCAATTAAACCTCTTTTTCTTTTCACCCTCTACCACTCAATCTCTTTCAACAGACGAATCATGTTCGAAAATTTTCTTGGACAAATATTCGGCCGCAGCAAGGCCAACAGCGGCAAATCCGCCGCTCCACCGTCTCATCCTCAGATGCCTCCACAATTTACGTCCTTCTATCCAACATTGCCGCCGTACCCGCACGCATCGACACCATCACCTGCATCACCTCTTGACTCAGTTCCATTTGAGGCTCAATTAACCCTAAGCAGTTTCAATCTTAGCAACCTCGACACTATCTTCAAAGACTTAAAAAAATCGTCAGACGTTGTTGACAGAGTCAACGCTTATCTGAGATCGAGCCAAAGCGAGTACGATTTCAATGACGAAACGGGCGTATTGTTATAGATTTTTCATATCCGCGTGTTGACTAATGTAAAGTTCACGCTGTGAAGAACACCCCGTTACACAATATTGATTTATTCACATCGATAACGAGCAGCACATCTTCCACCAATATATCAGTCAACTATTAACCAATTGACAACATACAAGAAAGAAGAACACCAGGAGATATAATGGAGTCGATGAAAATTGAGGAACCTTTAGATCTCATTCGCCTTAGTATTGACCACGACATTTATGTGAAATTGCGAAGTGATCGTGAACTGAGAGGGAAACTACATGCATATGATCAGCACCTCAATATGGTTTTAGAAAATGCCGAAGAGACGTACACAACCGTTGAGATTGACGAGGAGACCCTGGAACAAGTGTACAAGCAAAATAAACGCACCATTCCGCTTATGTTTATTCGTGGAGATGGTGTGATACTCGTATCGCCGCAGGCTGCTGTTTGATATTTGGACAACGAAAAATAAAAGACCAATCAGGCATAACGAGATTCAATTCATTCAACCTAGTATCGACATATTGGTCAACTTATGTGACATGTACTTTATCTCTCTCAGTATTTGGATGGAATTCAGACCAGTCCTCCTTTGTTGGATAATTGGACAAGCTGATGGTAGCCATCTGATCAGTTGTCAATCGATCCTTGGTGCCGTAATTTAACGCGTCAAATCTGAGCTTTTGGTACAGGTATTCAGTCAAGTGAGGCATGTATGGGTGTAACAATTGAGTAGACGTAGAGAGGCACTTGACTAATACGGTCAAAGTTCTACGACAGTCACGCAGTTTGGTCGCTCTCAATTCATCTGTGTCGGTATCGTCATTGAGATCAGCGAACAGATGTTTTTTTGTAACTTCAACATAATTTCTGCTTAAATCGTTGAGCCAAAAATCGTACAAACTATTGAATCCCCACTGCAATTGTAATTCTTTGAAGCCTTCGTTACATTTGAAGACGCAATCTGCGAGACAAGCGAGAACTTGACGATCCTCATCACTTAGATCCTGAGTCTGCAGTTGGTCTAAAGGTATATCGAAATCAATATTCACGCCTTTATGCTTCTCTAGCCACATTAATACAAATCGATACGTGTTCCAAATTTTGTTTGAGAATCTCCGAATACCGATTAAATTTTCCACCTGCATTCGAATCACCTCTTTGTGAACATCGTGGCTTAGCATGTAGGCGCGCATACCATCTGATCCGCATTCTGGTATTCCCTGAGGGAACTGCTTACGTTGGTATTTCAATATTTTGGCCAATTCTTCATCGTCTACCAAGCCGGTTTCGTGACTTTCGAGTGTTTTAGCGTGAATGCTTGACAGTGGGGCCCCATCGATCATGTCAATCGGGTTGATGACGTTGCCTTTTGACTTGGACATTTTGCGGCCTTTGGCATCACATACCATCCCATGCAGTAACACTTTATCAAATGGAACTTCGCCAGTTAAATGAAGTGTAAGCATGATCATTCGAGAGACCCAGAAGTTGAGAATATCAAAACCCGTTTCCATTAGAGTTAATGGAAATAGTCTTCCGTTGGCCTCCTTAAACTGTTGACCGGGCCATCCAAACACTGACAATGGTAGCAAGGCTGACGAAAACCATGTGTCAAGAACGTCACAGTCTTGAATTATTTCAGTTGAGGGTGTTTCATTTGGAAATTTTTCAGCCAATTTCAACTTGGCATCTCCAAGATTATTTGCTGCTATCCAGGATTCTGACTCGCCCGAAGGGTGTGAATTGAATCGATACGCTGGTACTTGATGGCCCCACCAGGCTTGTCGTGATATGCACCAATCGACATCATTGTCGAGCCAAGCCGATAACGAGTTCTTGTAGCCGTCGGGTATGATGTCCATGCGACTAGATTGTACTACCTCAATTGCTTTGTTTGCCATCTTACTGGAGTCGATAAACCACTGAGGTATTGGTCGGTATTCAATGATGTCGCCAGTCTTTGCACATATTTTCATTGTGCTTGGATGATCCATCAATCCTCGATACAAGTCAAGAGATTTGAGTGCTTTAATTATAATATTGCGTGCATCATATTTGTGCATACCACCAAATTGATATTGGCTATCTGTCACAGATAATCGCAACAAGTGTCCTGATTCGTCATGCACAGGTTCGCATTCTAAGCCATGGGCTTTGGCAATATCCCAATCGATCTGATCGTGCCATGGAGTTATTTTGATGGCTCCAGTGCCTTTCTCGATACTAACGGACTGGTCACCGATTATTCGCAACTTCCTGCCAGTGAACGGGTGCACACAATACCTCCCTAAGAACTTGTTGTATCTCGAGTCATCGGGATGTACAGCTATAGCGACGTCTCCTACCATCGTCTCAATTCGAGTTGTTGCCACGACTATTTCTTGTTCGCTGTCAGATAGTTTGTAAGCAAATTTATGCATGATTCCTACATCCACATATCCGTAACCAGGAATTTTTAACCTATCATGTGGTTTCACACTCACTTGTTTGACTTCAATATCAGACAGTGTTGATTGTAAGTAAGAAGACCAAGGCACTGGTTTAATCTTTCTGTAAATGAGATCACCATTGAATAAGCGTGCAAATGCATACTTTACGGCTAGTGTTGATTGGCTATCCATAGTGAAGTACTCCCGTTCATAGTTCAACAATAGACCGAACCGTCTGAGTTGATATTTAATATCATCAATGCGATCTTGTTTCCATCGTTCAACTTCCTCGAGAAAACGTTGCTTGCCAATTTCTTGCCGCGTAAGCTTATTTTCTTTCCATAGTTTCTTTTCTACGATTGTCTGAGTGGCTAAACCGGCGTGATCAAATCCTGGTATCCATAAAACACGGTGTCCAAGCATTAAACGGTATCGTAACAATGCGTCTTGTATAGATGCAGTCAATGCATGGCCCAAATGTAGGCTCCCAGTTATGTTTGGGGGCGGAAACATGAGTGTAAATGTGTACTCACGGCCAGAATCGGAACATCGACGGAACCCTTTATCAATAACATTCTGATAGCTCCACAATGTCCGTGACCACTCTTCAACGACACATTGTTCAATTGATTTTTCTAATGGATGTCTAAGCGCGGCAAAATGTTCAGCATGAGCATTGCCGGCTAAACGACGACAGCACATTAAATTTACAAGGTAGTAGCGTCTCATGACACCAACTTATCTTGACCTTTTCATTTTACTCGGCAATCAGACACGTGATAGAGGTTTGTTATTGTGTGTGCGTATGCTCACGAACAGCTGATGCCTGTGCGCCGACGCACACCATTCGAATCGAACTAACTTTACTAAAGAAGTCCTTACTGTGTAAAAGTTACCACAACGTTACCTTCACAAGGCGAATCTCGAATGTAAAGCTTGTTCGCTACAATCCATGAGCCTAAGGGCATCTCATAAAAGAGCACTCACACTTTTTAATTTTATTTCCTCACGTCTTCTCCTTCTTACAACCACAAATATTGGAAAATTTTGAATCATTAGTCCAGCAAGCAGAGACGATTTCAATGGAGCAGCAACAAAGTTTGCCTTTAGTGACCTTTCGTATTTCGACTTGTTGTATCGAATATGTGCATCGCTTATTTTAAATTTATGTAGAATGATTGACTCCAATACCAGCGAAAGTTTATTCAAAGCATGGACAGTCAATATAAACTCATTCCTTTCTTGTGTAACAGACACTAAAGAGTGTGTTTTGGTCGAACAAAATCGCGGATTAGTTTTCGAATGTTTTCACTCGGTCGATCAGCGAATAAGTAATCAATGGATTTAGCTTTAATTCTATTTTGACAACCGTAGACAAATCTTAGATGTTCAAGTAACTACGAAGCAGCAATATGAATAATTTTATCTTCAGCTGCCAAGATGGTTTGACGTCAAAATAAATTAGCACGAAAGATGGAGGGGGAGAAAGAGAGGGCAGTTGAGGCACTTCCGCAGCTGCCACGTGAGTTATTTGATTAGCATTCATACTAATAGGCGCGAATCATCGGCTAAACAAAAAACAAAAGGCAAGACACGTGCACACTTTAGGTACGTTAATACCTATAGTCTTATCACTGTTGCTGGAATACTGGTGCTATCTAGCTTAAACTGCATTGTGAGATAGATGGACCGATAACGATCAACATGTGTACAATAGTATTATCTTATTGTTGTCATTCACCGAATTCAAGCCACCCACACTAATCGTAATGTTAGTATCGTATTTTCCACATCTTTTTGCATATGTTGTGAAGCCCAAACATTGGTCGTGCAACATTTATCATTAAGCTGACATGTGTTGTCACACACGGTGTGGATATGTGACATGCTCGGACTTGTGTCAGTTAATGTTATCCAACGACATAAATCAAATAATACAAGGATTATAGCAAAAATTTGACTGTACAGCATGGACCAAAACCGCCAAATATACACTGTGCGTGCCTCACGACATGAAAGTAAGCACAATGCACGTTGTATTCGTTTTGCGATAAGCAATATTCATATGAGACATTCATATAAATTTTAAACTTGTATGGCATCCTCGCTACAACTCAGAGCCTCAATATTTGAAGTCCCGCTATCATATTGACACTGACACAGTCGAATGAAAAAAATTAGCTCCCCCACTTTAATACACACTCATGCACGCACACAAGCATGACAACACATGCGACAAACAACAGAGAGTAAGCAATAGTTGAGTTACAGAGACGGAGTGCTGCGGGATTATACGACCGCAACAGTGCGAAACTCGACAAACGTAGGCGGCAACATCCTGGGCTTGTGCGGACTCGTGCTCGAAAACAAGAGTGCGACCGAGAGACAGACATACTCGCACTCTCACAAAGAGAGCAACAGCAACAGCCCATAGCTAGAAAAGCAAGTTGATTTTCTTGCGACGACGACGACGACTACGACTACGACAACGACAACGAGCTCCAAGAACACACTCATGCACACGCACACACTTGCATTGATAACTACGATTGTTATTATTATTATTATTACTATTACTATGTGCCCCAGTATCTTATCATCATTGGCTCTCATTCGTTTGTTATTAGTTTCGTGCGTCGTGAACGCCGCCTATGCGCCAGTCTGACTTAATACTCGCTTTCTTGCTCGACTCACTATTCGTTCGTTCGCTCCCTTGCTCACATGTATGGTTGCTTACTTGCTTGTTCGTTCGCTGACTTGCTCGCTTTGCGTGCCTGCCGCCTGGTGTCAATGTCTATGAGGTTTGAACCAACAGCAAATGCGTGATGCGTGCGTTTGACGACGACGACAGCGACAGCGACAGCGAGCTATGACTGTGCGTTTGTTAAGTTCCAGCGCGTCCCAATATCCCATCAAATGTGTGTGATGAATATGATGTTTAATGTGAGTATGCGTGTGCTTGTACTGTATTGTTGTCGTTCACAAAAGCGCAGGTCTGTTTTGTTTGGATCAAGCGCGAGAATAAGCGAGCGAGAGGGAGCAGCGACGACAACGACAATTGCGACAGTTTTCAATAATGCTTCGTTGGGCCTTCCTGGTAAGTCGTACGATTTTGACGTTGGCTTTTGCTTTGGTCGCCGCTGCCACTATTGCCTTTACACCCATCAACAACGGACCTAACGCGGGGACCCAAGTCGCATTGCCACCTACTCAATCTTCATCATCTTCATTATTATTATTAGTTGACGCCAGTTCGCAAGTACATCAACAGCCACAGCAACAGAAACAACAACAAGCATCAACATCGACGCTATCAACATCAGCCGCTGACGCCACTTCTGCAGCCGCAACATCAACACCAACAGCGATATTAACGGAGCATCAGCAACAGGCGGTGCCAATCGACATCAGCCACAATAACAATAACAACAACAACAACAGTGACAACGCAACCATAATTGTGGGCTATCTCACCAACATTCATGGCCGAGCTAATCAGCAACGCCAAGGTATTGTCATTAGTGGCGCCATTAGTTATGCCATTAGTAAAATCAATTCCAACAAAACAATACTTAATGGGCGCAAAGTTCAACTTATTTGCAACGACACTGAAGGTCATACGCGCCTAGGTACCGCTTCAATTTTGGATCAATGGCGTCAAGGAGCTATAGCGTTCTTTGGGCCCGAAGATTCGTGCCAAGTTGAGGCTACAGTGGCGTCGGCACTCAATTTGCCCATGATCTCGTATAAATGCGCCGATTCCAAAGTATCAAACAAAGATTTCTATCGAACTTTCTTACGTACTCATCCACCCGACACACAGATCGTGCGATCTGTTATAGCATTGTTGCTCAATTACAAATGGAACAAATTCTCCATCATATCAGAGAGTGGACCTCAATATCAAACGGTAGCACGCAGTTTAATTGAGCGTGCGCGCTCATCCAATCTCACTATCAATAGTGAGAGTAATTTTGAAAATTTCTATTCATGTTGTGAAGAACATCGCTCGTGCTGTCACAATGCGTTCGGTCAAATATTGGACGAGACATCCAAGCGCACCCGTGTCTATATATTTTTAGGCACTGTCAACGATTTGATCAACATGATGTCAGCGATGCAATTTAAAAGCTTATTGGACAAAGGAGAATATATTGTTATCTATATTGATCTCGATCATTATACCGAAGCTCAATCTTATAAATATTTGTGGCGTTCCGATATGAACGAAGAAACAAGAACCAAAATGATTGAAGCGGCACGTTCGCTCTTAGTTGTAGTGGCCAGTCCACCGACCGGACCTAATTACGCCATATTTGAGGACAAAGTTCGCGAATTCAATGCTCTAGTTCCGTTCAACTTTACACAACCATTCTCAGAATTCAAGAAGCATATCACAATTTATGCATCATACTTGTATGATGCGTTCATGTTATATATTGATGCATTGTCTCAAACGATGCGCGAAGGTGCAGACGTATTGGACGGAGCCGCAATAGTTCGCCGAATTATACGTAAGAAACGCTACGAATCAGTTACGGGCTTTTGGATGAACATTGACGAGAATGGTGACGTCGAAGGAAATTACACTGTGTTAGCACGTCTACCCACACCCACAAAGTTGGGACAAAAAAGCTCACAATCAGGCGCATTCCAGTGGCCCGATCATACCATGTTGCCCGTTGGCAGTTTTGAGTATGACGAAAATCAAAACATCACATTGCTACGTCTCGATGGCCAAATTGATTGGGTGAACGATGGACGACCACCGTTGGCTGAACCACCATGCGGTTATGACGGCAGTGCATGTCGAATACCGTCCGATAATGTGAAACAAATCATCGCTGGTATTCTGTTTTGTACATTCATAACACTGTCATTGATTGTTTCAATGATTTATCGCAACTGGAAAAGTGAACAAGAGATTGCTGGTCTATTGTGGAGTCTACAACTCAAAGAGATCACATTCATTGATGGTATGATGCCACGTAATGCTAGCAAAACAAGTTTGCTAAGTCAATTCTCGACCGATTCTAAGGTGCGCACAGAAATATTCACTCAAACAGCCAATTATCGAGGTGTCATTGTTGCCGTAAAAAAGTTACATTTGAATAAGAAAAATATTGACATTCCACGAGCCACCAAGATTGACATGAAAATTATGAAAGAAATCCGACATGACAATATTAATCCATTTATAGGTGCATGTATTGAATCCAATTGCATTTATCTAGTCACTGAGTATTGCGCCAAAGGTAGCCTACAAGATGTGCTCGATAATTCAGACATGAAACTTGACTCAATGTTTATAGCATCGCTCGTATTTGATCTCATATCCGGCCTCAAGTATTTGCACGATAGCGAATTGAAATGTCATGGTAATTTAAAATCAACCAATTGTTTGATAACATCGCGTTGGGTGTTACAGTTGACTGATTTTGGCTTGCATCATTTTAGATCGTGCGCTCGACGTATCGAATCGCCCGAAGACATGATTCATGCCCACAATCGGAATCTCTTGTGGCGCGCACCAGAACATTTGCGCGATCCAAATATGCATGGTACCCAAAAAGGTGACATTTACTCGTTCGGTATCATATTGCATGAAATAATAGCCCGTCAAGGGCCGTTTGGTATTTATGCGACATCATTGGAACCGGAAGAAATCATTAATCGCGTCAAACATCCACAAATGGCGCACCAACAGCAGATGAGTCAGCAAAATAGTCCCATTAGCCAGCGTAGTGCTGTGAAACGAGACACTAGTGTTCCCGGGGGCGATCTAAGCAATGGCAATGCTGTCGTCAATATTCAACTGGCAAACGAGCGTGACTCATGTTACGACATGGTCGATCATTGCTTGTTGCAAAATACAAGCATGCAAATGAAGCCATACACGTGTAACGGCACCGGCAACGCATCCGTGTGTCCCAGCACAGTTGGTACGACCATCGGCGAATCTCAACGCGAATATAATGGTGCCAGTGAGGCGGGATATTTTCGGCCTGACTTAGATTTGTTACAGTGCCAAGACTATATAATTGACACAATGCGCGATTGTTGGCGTGAACGGCCCGAGAGCAGACCCGATGTGGTCACCATTAGACATCGACTCAAGAATATGCGCTATGGTATGAAAGCCAATATAGTTGATAACATGATAGCCATGATGGAAAAGCATGCCAACAATCTCGAAGAAACTGTCAAAGTGCGCACAGCTTTGTTGGAAGAGGAGAAAAAGAAAACCGAAGTGTTACTGCATCGCATGTTGCCACCATCGGTCGCCGATCAGCTAATGCTGGGTGAGGATGTTGTGCCCGAATCATTTGAGGCAGTGACAATATTCTTCAGTGACATTGTCGGATTTACCGAGATGTCAGCCACTAGCTCTCCAATGCAAGTGGTTTTATTTCTTAACGATCTCTACACTTTGTTTGATGCTATCATTCAAACTTACGATGTTTACAAAGTCGAAACTATCGGTTAAGTATCATAACAACAACAATTTATCTTGATTGTTTTCACTTGCAACTGTTGAATGCGCCGTTTTTGATCCATTCACTAACTTAGTCTTCACCTATAACGATACTCAACCTTACAAAATCATCAGGTGACGCTTACATGGTCGTAAGTGGTTTGCCTCTTAGAAACGGAGATAAACACGCGACGGAAATTGCTTCAATGGCGTTAGAATTACTTGAATCAGTCAGACAATTCAAGATACGACATTTGCCTGATAGAATCTTACAATTACGTATCGGACTCCATACAGGTAACTAAAGATCAATTCATATCTTCAAAACACCATTCTAAAAATTTAATTGAAGACGCTAATATTATTTTGATACAAAATGGTAATTTCTTTCCATGTAGGTCCTGTTGTGGCTGGTGTCGTCGGCACTACAATGCCTAGATATTGTCTGTTTGGTGACACAGTTAACACTGCCAGCCGAATGGAATCAAACGGACAAGCACTCAAAATTCACATCAGTTCGCACACTAAAGAGTATCTCGATCGTTCCAGTGGTTACACCATACAGCCACGCGGCAAGATACATCTCAAGGGCAAAGGCGAATGTGAAACTTATTGGCTTATCGGCCACGAAGCGGGCAAACGACAGTACCGTCATGATCCGGCCAATGAACAAGCATTGCTCAATCCAGGATTATTTGCGCAAATTAGTCACGTGGACCTAAAGAAACGAAGCCCCCGTCCAATACCTTCCAGCTTATGCCATCGAAGAGCAGTAATAACGAACAAATATCCCCTATGATGCACCCATGCTCACATTCTTGTTGATGGTGTTGATCTCATTCTTATAGAGTATATCTGATCAACTCATATTATGATGAGCAAGTTGTGATATTACAAAGGTTCTCTTCAGCCACACACAAGATGTTGTGCGGGGCTAGTCACATTCTGATTCTAGCCCTCATAATGTTTATTATATGCTGCCATCGTCGTTGTTATCTTGAGTACAGTTACAAAAACAAGAGCCGTCTGTCATTTGTTGAGCAATTGTTAACAATGGAGACAATTTTGTCTTGTGTGGATATCGAGGAGTATCGCGAGGTAACGTCGCTACAAACACTGACCAGCACATGAACCAAAATAGAGCAAAATATGTGTATATCGAAGCGTAAAACGCAATTACCGAGAGAATTCCCAGAGGCGTCGCAAATGAGGCAGTTGGCGCTGATTCTACAGCTGTCTTGTAACTTTTCTCGACAGTGGCCATGTTTCAATGATCAACAACGATTATCAACGGACTATAAATATTAAATATTTAAATAACTGTCACTTCATTCATCGTCCGTAACAGACGGAAGACGATGTGAATATAATTCTCACGAGATTTCCTTCCCTCATCAACTCTAATGCTATCTTTGCTTTACTCTTTGATGTTGCATTTTGTTTTGTTCACGTTATCAAAGGATTCAAGCATCTCTAATCACCCTGTCATCACAATAAATTATTATGCCGCATGTATTATGCCATGTGAATAACAACAGCTGTGCAGAGTGCAGGTTAAAGACTCGAGCTTGAATTCCTGCAACTTAAGCAGATGAAATTCGTAAAAGTGGATTGGTTGCTCCAGTGAATCAAATAAATATAATTTATGGCTTTTTTTAATTTTCATAAGATCTTTTGTTGAGGAGTAACCTAATATTTGTTATGATTTCGAATGGCAATCTCGATAATTTCTCGTATAGAATAACAATTTTCTGTTGAAAAACCAAGTGCATCAAAAAATATATTGCTCAATAACACCAAAATTCTTCTTCAACTATGACCTAGCCACATTTGATTGTGAAACATACACACACATCTGTCCAATTACGTTTATGAAGTAGTTGCATTTATAAGACAATGCAAGATCCTCATAGATAACATCTGCAAGAACAATACAACACAATAGAACTTGACGTAATGGCGAGACGCAAATCAAATAAGTCCCACGATCGTCCGATGCAAAACTTGAAGGGAGAAACCGATCCTAATGACATTGAACCTTTACCTCAACTCCGTATTGGATCTTTGTTCGAAGATGAAAAGACTCAAGTAAGTGGTGATATTCGTACGGAAGAATTACATGAAGAGTTGGACTCGTTTCGACAGAAATGGAAACGGGAATTGCAAGAACCTCAGCACGTCGAATCGTGTAGCTCGCAAGCTAATCAAGAAGCTTCATCACAAACTCGAAGGCATCTTGCAACGATACCCTCCAATATTTTCGAAGAAACGAGTACTCACTCGGCTTGGAATCCTAATAATTTTAACGATCAAAGTAGAACTGATGATGCCAAGCGTTTATTTCTGACCGGTGTCCAGTTAGAGCAAGACGGAATGTATCCTGAGTCTATTCGATATTATAAACAAGCCACTGATATGTTTCCTGACATCGAGACTCGAGTGTACAAAGATCAATGTCAACAACAGGCGTCCACGGCTCGCGCTGATTCTTCTAAGATCATCCGGATTACCAAGACTCTTGATTGTTTGGGTTTAACAGAGTATGAATCGTTAGTCGATTTAGTTCGTGCCCATCACCAATCGAACTGTGATTCCCGTCATTACTCGCACTGCGTACCGTCTATCACTCCTGGTGCGAATACTGTTCATATTTCTTCATTGCCATATGAAATCATTCTAAGGATAATCAAGAGTGTCATTGGTGACGAACTAGATTTGGCCTCATTGGAGAGTTTTGGCAATGTGTGTCGCGGTTTCTTCTTAGCCACGCGCGATCCATCTATCTGGCGCACATTATGCGTCCGAACATGGGGTGAAAGCTATGTTCGATCGACAATGACAAAACTGAGCCAAGATCCGTCTACTATGGATTGGAGAAAGTTTTTTATCGAAACTCCGAGAGTCAATTATGACGGAGTTTACATTAGTGAGACTAAATACATTAGATTCGGCGATGTTGGTTTTCAGGACGTCACATATCGACCTTTTCACATAGTTCGTTACTATAGATATTTACGTTTCATGCCTAATGGTCAAGTGTTAATATTAATGACCAACGAGGAACCAAGCAAGATTAAACCATTATTCCGACAAGCAAAGGATCTGAGACAGTTCTCTCCGGAATTGTCAGTAATGCAAGGCACTTACAAATTGAGGCAAAACAGCCTAACAATTATTGCAGAAAAGAAATATCCCGAAGCTAGTGAGCTTGACTACGCTTCCAGTAACCGACGGCACAACCGTCGATGGCCTACACACACACCTGTTAGTAGAAAATTCTTCATGGATTTTGAGCTATTCAACGGAAAAAACCTCAAATTATATCGTAATGCTCGTCTCAAGTGGATAAGTTATAGCATACTAACCAAGCGAGTGGCAGATCAGGAGACCGACCACTTTGACTTGACGTCAACTGAATTTCCTGATCTCTTCTTTTCAAAAATAAAACGTGTTTCTAGCATTTCAGAATAAAATAAACACTCTCCTTAGAGAAGTTACAAAGTGTCGATGTTTTCTTGCTATTAGTTAAAGTTAGTCTATGCGATAGAAGTACCTTTTGCACTTGAGAACACCCAGCTGATATAGCTCAAGTTTCCCACATTTTTGGATAGACTTTGTAGCCTATTGAGTAACACGAAACCATCAGATTCACACATGGCACAGTTACAAAGATAGTTACTGAATCGTTATCCATCGCTCTGATTTTCATCGCTCAGATAGACACTGACTAGAGAGTTTAAAATCTAGGAAAAATCAACAATAATGGTGTCATTTGGGGGAACATTTTTATTATTAGTAAGCTCTATAGCTCATTTGCAATATGTTTCGAACTCAGCGATAGAAGATTGCGGGTCAGAGGCGAAGACTGATGTCAAACTTGGAGAATGCGACGGGACTGGTTCCGAGATATGCGTTCTGACAGTCGGTCAAAAGTACGATATAACTGGTATCTTTAAACCAACTGAAATCCACGAAGATTTGTTACTAAAGGTCACGTTTCGTTCGGGCATTTTTACTGTTCCACTTCCGTTTCAGCCGGATGGTATTTGTGGAAATTACAATATCACCTGTCCAATTGATCCTAGCGTAACATGTGTATTCAGAATGGAAATATATATCAAACCATTTTACCCGAGAATATCAGGTATTGTCGATGTTCAGGTGATTGACAGAAAAATGAAAAAGAATATTGTATGTGTAAAGATTCGTATCAAGATTATAGGGCCCCCTAAAAACAATCTAAAGATGGGTTCGGTGAAATCGATACCAATGAAAACAGCGTGTTTGATTTCGACGATTTGATGACATGCATGGGTCGGTCGAGATACCGTAAACCTAAACAGATAGCTCAAGTTGAATGGAAGCAAATCGAAAATCGCCCTGATTGTAAAATATCCCTCCAAATTAATCCAAAACATGAGATTCCACCATATACGTTAGAGCACGACTCTTAAAGAGACGTGGTTAAGTCATAACCAGGTCACCAACCTACTATTTTAACAACAATGATTGCATTTCTTTTGATGCGGCGTCTCTGTGATGGTGATGACCGTTATAACTGTATAAGAACTGGTTTAACGTCAGTGAAGCCAGTAATTTGCCATCACTACTTGTTGCAGTGTAGTTAGATCGCTAGATAGCAAAAGCTGTTTTGTATAACTGACCGCTATGCAACCCAAATACAAGCTTATGTGTGTTATAATGCTATCGTCTTGTGTGTGGTTCGATATTTCTTTCAGTCGTAGTTATGCTGTTTCTTTTGTTTCAAGATCACTTTTATTTCTAGTAACAAACATAGTCAATGATGCAATAACCAATTTGTGCTCGATACTCTAAGATATTAACAAAAAAGGAAAGTATCATGTCATGACGTAACAAATGGATATTCAAAAACAATCTAAACAAACTGTAGATCAAGCTGAATGTCTTCTATTGGAGCTTCGTGCAACCGGACGCACGCGTCGCACAGACAATTATGATGGACGTCGGTCATCGACGAAACTAATCATAAAGCCGGATTGGTTCGATCAGGATTTATTTGAACATGCCAAATCAGTGTACGAGAAGCATTTGATGGCCATCAACCTAGCTCATCTACTTGGGCTGATTTTATTAGTCAGAGTGAATTCGATCTTTGATACTCTCAATGCTACCGGAAAATCGTCGACCGTTTCGAAACTCTTTCGCCGATACGTGTCGACTGTATTGCGCGTCAAATGCTGGTACGAAGGTGACATTTTTGAAAATGGCTCACAAGCAAATTTGTCACTCTTAGGAGTACGCATTATGCATGATTCTGTGGCGCATCAGCTCAACAATTCTCCAAATCGTGCTGCTTGCCAAGCGAGAAACAATCAGGCATCCTATCACATATCAGAGTATGACATCATGTTGACACAGGTAAGTTCAAACTTTTCAAGATCCTCTTGTAAGTTTTCATAATGGTATTCAAAAATTAATGTACCATATAAATTATCGCATCAACAGTTCGCTTTCATTGGACTGATTGTCTTGCAACCCAAACGCATGGGACTTATGAACGACTTCGACGAACATGATCTCAGATCGTTATTGCACTTTTGGCGTATAATTGGTCATGCTCTTGGTGCTACAGATAGGTATAATCTTTGTTCGAGAACACCGGAAGAAGTCCGTGACTTATGTCGAGCCATACTAGAATTCGAAATGAGGCCTGCATTGCAGGAAAATTCTCTGTCAGGGGCTCCTGGATTGATGAGCATCAATATCGTTCGTTCGATCGATTTTGTGCCAATGATGAGTGTCTATGGAGCCATGCAATTGTTGTATGATCTTATTGATTGGAGGCCACGAAATGAGCAACTCAACCCCTATCAGAGTTATTATGGTCGACTAAGTTATACTTTGATGCACCTAGTGACGCATAAAATACTAGGTATTGGTTTCATGCGGTCATTCAACAACGGAATCACACGTCTGAGCTTCTGGTTTATCAAACGTCTAATAAATTGGAACGAAAGTCGTTTGTCGCGTTTATATGGTGATGTGCTGACTATTTAGTCGTACAACACCGTATATCAGCTTTGAAATAAAAGCACCGAATCGGAGATCAATCAGATTTGTTGCGTAGAGTAAAGAGGGAGAGAGAGAAAGAGAGAGATTTTATAGTTTATTCTGTCTCAACAAGTGGGTACTGATTTTTTGCGGCTTTTCATAGGTTTAGTCGTTTTATAATTCATGCAATAAAGCCAACACCTCGGGGACATAAATTTAGATATTGGTTTAGCGCATTGAATTTTAATTGTGTTGTCTTTTTACGATGATTAGGATAAACCATATGAATATTACACGCACAAAAAGAATCCCGATGGAAATTGGGTCCAAAAAATAGAAGAAATCCGTCCTTCTAGATTCCAGAGGGAGATCAAGCTTGTTTAAGCCATGGGTAGATAGCCATCAAGATCTTCGTCTATTGCTGCTCTAGAAGCTGGCACGGAAGACATTGCTGACGATGGCTTGTAGTGACTGTGGTGGGCCAGCGAGGATCGTGCACCTACCGAATACGCACGAACACGATCCATGCTATTCGTACTCGTGTTATCGGACGAGAAACGATCTGCTATAGAGGCCGGATTAGTTATGAATGGGCTCACGTTAAATGATGCAAACAAGTTATTGATTTCGGCCGAAGTAGCCGCCGGCGGCTGAGCTCGGCTCGAATTGAGGCCATTCTTCGATTGATGATTATGTAACGCTGTGGCTGTCCTGGGGACAACACCTGATGATGGCGCATTCGATGTGCCATTTATTTGCTGTTGTTGATGATTGTTTGAGGCTAAGGTTGCCAAGCACACCAAACTTGACGAGCGCGATTGCATAGGTTTAAGGTGATTATCGCTGCTGGAGCCACTACGTGATCTTGTCCTATACAGAGGCTCCTCGGAGGAGGGCGATTTCATTGCTGCTAACAATAGTTCGTGCAACTCACGAGCCGCAGATTTTTTCTCCAATTTCATCCAGAGTTCGCCATCTGAGAGCGACGAATGACGGCCCAGCTCGACAAAAAAGTTGTACTCAGTGTGGCCACATCGACGAATGCTACGCAATATAAACTCGATGAGTGAAGACGAATTTAAAGGATAATGCCTTCCACTATGATGATGATGGTGATGGTTGTGATGAGTGTGATGAGTGTGATGATGGTGAACATGATGATGCCCAGTGTGATGATGATGCTGCAATGTTTGCTGCTGCTGATGCGATTGTGCTTGGGACAGTTGCAGCGGCATTAAATCGAGAGATTGCGGTCTAAGTAGAATTCGGCATTTTCCAGCGAGATTGTACTTTTGCCCGAGGCCACGATCTAGGATAGATGCCTCGAATATAGCTTCGTAAGGTTTGAGGTCTTTGAATAGGGACGAATGACACTCCTTGAGCTTACGTACCCACTCAAACATGAAGGTCTCATTTTCGGCCTTAAATGCGTGCGTCTCGTTGATTGTGTAGACTGCAAACACACACTTGTCTTTAGTGTCGAGCTTTTGGCCAATAAAACAGACATCGTATAGAGAAATGCACGCTTTGCATTGGCTATAGTGAGCAGATGTCGTAGGTTTGGTTTTGTATGCAAGCAATAAGCCATCGTCCTCCAATACATAATGCCTGGAGCGTCGCAACGGATCGCCCGGCTTCTGCAGTGATCCTTCGTGCAAAATCATCAGTGACCGCGATGATATTATCAGTTGAACGTTGATTAGGATGAAAAAATATTGTAGCTTTGTGTGCCAATTGAATACATTGAGGTTTGCTTCGAGCTCAGTGTTCTTTGGGACAGGCCTTAACTTCAATTCTTTGTGTTTCGGTGTTTGACTTAAAATCGCCGGAGCCAACTCGTAAACATCTATGAGCGCGCCTATTTTGAACTGCATTCAACGATTACAGTCAAATTGACTGACAATGATGATCTCGTTGAGCTCTACACGATGGCTATGGCGTTTTGACTCTTAACGACGTCACTGAAGGTGGATGGTTACCTTGTGAGTCAAACACAAATAAAAGAGGTTGCAGCTGACTTTTTGATTCGCTGACAATGAACGAAACGCTGAGAGCGCCACACAGTGGCGAAAACGAAATCGACAAACTGCTGAGTCTTCTCGCACGCCTTTGTCGAAGATGAATTGTTGTCGTTTTTGAGAGAACTGATCCATTCACTCTACAATTCTATGCCGTGTCGTGTCAAATTAGTTGTCGAAAACTTGGGCAATTGGTCGAAGTACTAATAAATATCATCGCGCTCGAACCTTCTTAGTTTCGATGAGGATTGCAGAGAAATCTATTCGTTAGCTTAGCGATTTGTGCTAATGGACTAAATAAGCAAATTACGACTCGAGAAGTCTCCAGATTTTGATATAACTTCACAATCTATCTGATAAACATCAATGTAGATAAAGATGACAAGTAACGCGGTCAGCTTGTCAAAGAAAAGGCTTGTGGCACGTCGAAACGATCACGGAATACAACGATTGAAGTCTTCAAGACAAGCTCTGAACAGTTTAGTGAAACTTACATTGTTAACTGCTCCAAATGCCGCAACAATCCGTTACAAACCTGCCAATTATATCTACGATTTCATGCTCAACTATCAATGGGATATACCTATGAGTGTTAAGGCACAAAAACTACAAGATTCTATTGATGACTACATCGAGAATTATAGCTTATTATCGACTGATATCTCTGGAGAGTCTTCGACCCCAACAGAGGCCTGTGATAGATATACGTCGCCAATCCATCGAGTCACTGATAGCTTTTTGACTTGTTTACCCTCTATACGATTGACCACTCGATTTGAGTACAGTGATTATTTGACGACCGCAGCATATACACATAATATACAGCCCCATGACTATATATGCCAAGAGGATCTGCTGGCTAAGTGTACAAAAGAGAAATGTCCTCATCAACATAAAGCTAAATATCTAATGACTGACGTTGACAAATTGGTGGATCTTCTAAGTTATCGTCCATCTATTGCAGGTTTCAGGCACGATGAGTCTATATCATCTGAGGATAATTTTTTAAACTGCCGCAACAAGCTGCGGATCTATGCTCAAAATCTAATCAACCGAAGTCCTCACAAATCGATTGAGGGGATTGCAAGAAATCTCGTTAGATGGATTCGATCCAAATTTAACGAATGTGAACTCATTCACGCCACAAGACAGCTTCCAAAATTAAGCGACTTCAACAGACCTTCAATGACTGAACACAGCGCACTCGTTTGCGATGATAATCACATTAGGCGGTTGGCCGGAAAGATAGAATTTGTAGGTTGTCAGGATTTTGATTTCCAGCTCGATTATGTAATGCAAGATTCAGAGTTTCGTCTCAAGCATTCTCGAATAACGAAGTTTAGTGAGATGGACCCTGAAGTGAGCATAAAGTCCAGATTCTTCGCGGAGGATCGACCGATAAGTGCAGAATTAGAGACGGTTCTCGATTCTGATCCAAGCAACATACAACTTTGGCTCAAATTAGCCTATTATAATTTAACTCGTGATACCTCTGACAAAGCAGAGTGTATCGATAGAGCATTGAACGTTCTATCAAGAGCTTTGGAAGCAAATCCTGGACATTCCGAACTATGGGAAACGTATCTCATCATCTTCGCCAGTCGCGTACCACGCGTTGATGAACCCTCAAACTATCAACTGCCAATCATTTGTGAGCGCGCCATAAAATTTTGTCCTACGTTTAAAATAACAAAGTTAGCAATCAGTCTTTGCAGTTCTTTCCGAAAAAAGATATCAATAGCCGCAAATCTTGTTTGGAATCTCTATGCTCAAGAGTTGGCGACCGACCTAGAGAAATCGCGATGATCTCAACAACTAGTTGAAACCATATTATTCATTTGCCAAATGTACATAAAGGTGGGGCTCATTGAGAAAGCAATCGAAGTTGGATTCAAAGCGTTTGGTGAAGAAACTCTAAAAGAATCCAATCCGAAGCGAGTCAAAATCAAAAATCAAACTATAGCTTCGCTTGATCTGCCAAATTTAGTGGACAAGATGTTGTTACGTGATTTAATGTTTTCTCGACTCAGTTTTATACATCTCAGACTCTATGAAAGATTTCCTGAGGCTCGAATTCCTACTTCAAGCTACTCGATTCCGAGACTTGTATCGTCATTCCCGATTGCAATTAGTTTACCCAAGCGAGGCCTCACGTTGATATCTCACGATGAACTAAAATACTTCTTCCGTAAGTATCCCGGATCTCTCGATGGTATTGAAGCGTGGAAACTGCACCAAGAAGTATGGTATTCTCAAAATAGTAGCGTGTATACAGCAATAGAAATTCTGCACGATTCTGCGAAACACTCGGATGACCCACGATTGAGTTATGGTCTTGCACGCTTACATTTCTATGACGGTGATTTTCCTAGCAGCACGATGGAACTTACTCGATTAGCTACACTGTATCTTCAGAAATATGAAAACCTAGCGAATCAAGAGGAATGTCTATGCATATTGAAAGCTTCGCCAAATCTGAAGCAACTCATCGATTTGTTCGCATCTATGTTGTGCCTTGTCAAGGCAGGCGATGGAAATTATCAAATCAATAAGAGTGAGCCTAAGGCGTGTCGTTCTCCACTCCTCTGGCTCAGTCTCATGTAAGTAACTTGAAATCTGACTTGAAAGTGTTATCTCATGAAAATAGTCTGGCAATCTACATTATTTACTTCACCCCCTTCGTCCTAATCACTAACTTCACTCAAACTGAATTATAGCTTATGCTGCAAAATGGATGCTATGCGAAAAGACAATATTGAGTCTCTTTACGAGAAAGCTATTACCTGTTGCTCGATACCTGTATCCAATCAATCGTTAGGTCTGAGACCTTTAATATTTGATCATGTCAAATATCTCACAGAATCAATGGAAACTAGTGAGCACTTTGCGCATCTGTTTTCAACGTTGAGAAACTTTTGCTTAACATTGCACGATGAGGATCTCCAGATACATTTGATTGAACAAATAACTCGAGTCATAACCAATCCAAGGACTCGTTTAGTCATTCTCATTGAATTCTGTTTGTTATTGAAAGCAAACTTAGCCATACTCCCGTGGACCATACGTATGGGTCTTGATTTAGGCGAAAAAGACATGTTGTACGAAATTTTGATCTACATATTGTTCGAAAGCGATCATGTCCTGTCTAACCTGGATAGCGGATGCTGGAGTGTGTCACTTGCCTTGTCTATTGAGAAGGCTGATCATCTTAGAACGCATCAGATATTTAGGCTGGCAGTGTCACATGATCCTTATAACATGAAGTTGTGGAAAATGATGAGAGCATACGAAAGGAGTGTGATCCATCCAGATCATGTCGATACTATAGAAAAAACAATCGCTTCCAAACTCGAACTTCAACTAGATTGAGATTTCAATGATTACGTCACAAATTGCGGGGCATTTTTAAAGTAAGTTAACGCCTCATACAATGAATAGCTATGAACATGCATCATGAATAACTCATAATGATTTATAAAGCGATATTATGATTATTTTTTATACGGCTAATGAATCTCTCTATGTGTTTTGTTGGGGCTCACATCCAACTCGATTCAAACGGTTCAAGTCATCTACCGTAATTCTCAATCAACGGTGAGCCATCCCATATTCCACCGACTAGGCACATTGGACACAGTCCATGCCCATTTAGGCAGTGTATTCATGATTCTGTATTGCGATGATCCATCTGTATTTTCAATCTTTGAGAGTTATTTTCATTGCGCTCGCTGTGTCCCGACTTGGGCTTTCTCTGATTGATATTTCATTTTTGCTTTATGAATAGCCTCACTTGTTGACGCTTATTATCACACAATTGTACAAGTTCTGTTCAATAATCTATCATCCGAAGCTATGTTGAAAGCTACTATTGAGAAGTTATCAGTTCGAAAAATAAAAAGGAATCAAAGATATAAAACAAGTGTCCTCTCTCCTTCCTTCAGCTAGAACGCGATAAAAGGCGAAAGCACCAGTCCCTGAATAGGGAAAAAGAACGTGCTTGCCAATGCTCGGTCAGATAACGCTCACTTCATCGCGTTTGCGCAAACAACACAAAGACAAACTCACAGACAGACGAGCCATGTTGTCGCCGAAATGCGCGCGAAGCACATTGAGGCTGTTCTGAACGTGAAATTTCGTTCAGCAATAACAACCGGCTGTTATTTTTCATGCTCCAAACCACTCCACACAAATTCTCGTTGTCATGTTTCTCTATCATGATCAAGCACAATAAGCTCAAAGTGCCTGTTGTGAATGAAAAACAACCCAAACGAATTTTGCTCTTCACTCACGACTTCACGTCTCGAGCACGAAAACATCGCACTCTAATTGCACCGCATTTGCACTGGCCTTCGCCGACTCTTGTTTCAACCGTTCTCGCGAACATTGTGTATTAAAACTCACAGTAGAGAAGTTTAACTACATCAACCGATCTCTTCAAACTTGGATCGTTTCAAACTGCCATCTCAGAGACATTTGTTAAATTTCTTACAATCTTTAACTCCGCTGTAATAGCATTGTTTTTTACGTGACACTGATCAAGAATTCAAGACATTATGGCCTGTTGCTCGTGTATCGGAATATGGCTCGGTCTACCAATTATAGTTGCTGGAATCTTGTATTTTTATATCAACTCTCACAAGTATTTCAAAAACAAAGCGCCTAAGAAATTCTTTGAAGACCGCTACTACGGTAAAGGTTCAGCAAAAACTGATGACACTACTGTGAGACCATTCAGTTTTCCAACCATCACCGATGATGATATCAAAGATCTAAAGGACCGTCTCTCCAAGACACGTTTCACAGAGCCACTCGAAGATGTAGCAGATTTTGAGTACGGATTCAATCCACGTTATCTCAAGACCGTAGTCGAATATTGGATGAACGAATATGATTGGCGAAAGCAAGAGGCTCGATACAAAAGTTTCGATCATTTTGAGACGCATATCGAGGGCATGAAAATCCACTTCGTACATATCAAACCGAAGTCAAACAAAAGCACTATCCCCACTATGATGTGTAACGGTTGGCCAAGCAATTTCTACGAATACATCAAAGTTATGGAAATGATTCGTGATGAGAACGACAAAGGTGCCTCTCTCGAGGTGATTATCCCTTCGATGCCTGGATATGGTTTTTCAGAGGCGCCACACAAGAAAGGATTCAATGTAATCGAATGTGCTCGTGTATTCGCTAAGCTCATGCAACGTCTTGGTCACAATAACTACTATCTGCATGGGTCTGATTGGGGATCGATAGTTACCCGCTCTATAGCTCACATGTATCCGGAAAGAGTGAAAGGTTATCACACAACCACACACTTTGTTGAACACAACGGCCAATATTTCTTCAGACTAATTTTGACAAAATTATTCCCGAGTTACATGCTAGATAACCCTCAGCGGGATCTGAAATTGTTGTTCCCAATGAAAAATGGAATAAGCTTCATACTCCGAGAGTCAGGTTACATGCACATTCAATCCACAAAACCAGAAACTGTAGGACTTGGTCTCAACGATTCTCCTGCCGGTTTGGCGAGTTACATCCTGGAAAAATATTCCACATGGACACGTGAGGAGAACAAGAACCAACCAGATGGCGATCTTACACGAAAGTATTCACTCGATGACTTGCTTACCATCGTCAGCATGTACTGGTTCAATCAGAACATCAACAGTAGCCAACGTTTGTATAAAGAAACTTTCAGCAGTTTTCCAAAGGACATCACTGTTAGAGGTGTACCATGCGGTTTCACCAATTTAGCCCACGGTATCATGAACGTGCCTCGATCATTTGTGGAACCAACATTGAGTAATGTTGTCTATGAGAGTCATATCGATGACGGGGGACATTTTTTTGCTCTGGAAGAGCCTGCCGCATTTTGGAAAGATGTCAAAAAGTTCATATGCGCTTGCGAACGTCTCAATACATCCGATAATTGAGACGGCACTTGGAATGGTCCGATTCATTATATTCTCATCTTAAAACCGAAAGATATTAGAGTGCCAAAGAATATCAAGCCAGCCGGTTTTGAATGAGGCGCGTGTATTAGTTCTGTCATTTATATACACATGCTTTGCGGCCCCAAGCAAAATTATGACACTACGCGGTTTACGCGCTTGAGAAATGAGAGTTTCGCTCCTAGGCCAATCGTGGTTCGTTTTGAATGGTACACCAACTTACATATTTCTCTCGACTCTCAGCGCCTGGGAGATATTCAAGTTTCTAGGTCATGCGATTGTCGTTCTTTTTGGTCATGTCACACATAATCGAAGAAAGACATATGACACAACGATCAAATATAATGAGATACTATTGACTATGTTACTAAAATATCATCAATATTAAAAAGTGTTTCCTTTGACTTCACTCAAAGGCTTGTCTGTATCATTTAAAAACAAGTTGATTTCAACATACAGGTTCTTGTTCACATGGTGTGATGAACGACTTTCTGCCGAATTAGTCATACTTGTCGTTCCACAGATTAGGGTTACACCGTTAAACGGTGTGCTACACCACATCGTCATAACTCGTCGACATACGCCTGATTCAATCTTAGAGTTCCGAACAGTAGGCTAACATCCCTTAATGTTTGACATTACCTCTGAACGAAAGCAAGCTTACACGATTCAAGCCAGATGAATAACCTCATTTGGAAATAACAACGCATCAATACTCGACTCTGGCATGTTGTTTCTCTCCTAAAAGTAAAACAATCGATAAAAATTCCGTGCTGTCATTCGAAAGATCTTCATACTACGCTCAGAATGTATTCGATATCATTAACTTTGAAGCATTTATCTCGTCCAGTTGTTAAGTTCGGGCGCTTTTCAACTTACAACGACCCTATGTGTATTTTCAATCCTGACTACCAAATTTTGTGGGCGCAAAATACCAGAACAATCAGTAGCCAAGCATTGGAACCTTGGAAATTGTTGATGACAGGACTAGATCCAATACAAACAGACTCCTACATCAAAGAGCAACTCATCAAAGTCGACGAAAATGACAAAACTATTGGACCGATTTCCAAAGGAGAGTGCCACACAATGGACGCTATCAGGAACAATGTGTATCATCGTGCCTTGTCACTGTTGATATTTGATACTAACGATAAGTTTTTATTGACACAGAGATCCGAAACAAAGATAACATTCCCAGGATATTTTACTAATGCGTGCTGCTCGCATCCACTGCACAATGAGGAGGAATTAGAAGAAACTGACTATTTGGGCGTAAAGCGGGCAACGTTACGACGAGCCTCGTTTGAATTAGGTATTGAGCCAGGTGCTATAGAATTGAATGATTTAAAATTTGTGAATCGTATCTGTTATCGTGCTGAATCGGACGGCGGATTATGGGGCGAGGCTGAGGTCGATTATGTGTTCATCGTGCGCAAAAATCTTCAATTGAATCCCAATCCCAACGAGATCAAGAGTGCAACTTATGTTGACGCACGTGAGATGCGCTCGCTGTTGGAGAAGCGAGACAAAAGCATTAAGGTGACACCTTGGTTTCGACTTATGGCCGGAGATTTCCTATTCAGATACTGGCACAACTTGCACAGGCTTGATGAATTGTCCTACGACACGACTATAGTTAGATTCCCACAGATTATTAGTCCTTAACATGATGAGCGATAAATCTATAACAATACGCCCGTTTCGTCATTGAAATCGTACTCGCTTTGGCTCGATCTCAGATAAGCGTTGACTCTGTCAACAACGTCTGACGATTTTTTTAAGTCTTTGAAGATAGTGTCGAGGTTGCTAAGATTGAAACTGCTTAGGGTTAATTGAGCCTCAAATGGAACTGAGTCAAGAGGTGATGCAGGTGATGGTGTCGATGCGTGCGGGTACGGCAGCAATGATGGATAGAAGGACGTAAATTGTGGAGGCATCTGAGGATGCGACGGTGGAGCGGCGGATTTGTCGCTGTTGGCCTTGCTGCCGCCGAATATTTGTCCAAGAAAATTTTCGAACATGATTCGTTTGTTGAAAGAAATCGATAAATTACGGCACCAAGGATCGATTGACAACTGATCAGATGGCTACCATCAGCTTGTCCAATTATCCAACAAAGGAGGACTGGTCTGAATTCCATCCAAATACTGAGAGAGATAAAGTACATGTCACATAAGTTGACCAATATGTCGATACTAGGTTGAATGAATTGAATCTCGTTATGCCTGATTGGTCTTTTATTTTTCGTTGTCCAAATATCAAACAGCAGCCTGCGGCGATACGAGTATCACACCATCTCCACGAATAAACATAAGCGGAATGGTGCGTTTATTTTGCTTGTACACTTGTTCCAGGGTCTCCTCGTCAATCTCAACGGTTGTGTACGTCTCTTCGGCATTTTCTAAAACCATATTGAGGTGCTGATCATATGCATGTAGTTTCCCTCTCAGTTCACGATCACTTCGCAATTTCACATAAATGTCGTGGTCAATACTAAGGCGAATGAGATCTAAAGGTTCCTCAATTTTCATCGACTCCATTATATCTCCTGGTGTTCTTCTTTCTTGTATGTTGTCAATTGGTTAATAGTTGACTGATATATTGGTGGAAGATGTGCTGCTCGTTATCGATGTGAATAAATCAATATTGTGTAACGGGGTGTTCTTCACAGCGTGAACTTTACATTAGTCAACACGCGGATATGAAAAAGAATAACAGAGGCGAAACGTGCAATAATGCCGCGTTATTTGAATCTGATATCTGCAAGAATCAAAGTTGGTCAAAACTTGGTTGAACGATCGCTCATAAACTGAAGAAGGTTTTCGATAGTGTTTTCAAAGATTCTGGTTATTCGACTTCACACATCATTCATTTTATCAGAGATGAACTCGTAATTGGAGTGCACACCAAACTTTCATGAGAAATTTATCTACGAGCCTCGTCCTTGCATCGTCTTTGGCATACATTGTTAATATATTTATTAGTATAAATTAATCTCATAAATTATACAAGCTGTAAACGGTTGCATTAATAATGTTTGTTAGACTGCCGAGCCTCCTTGTTTTGGAATACCCGGAATCCAAGCTTTGGATGAGCTTCATAATGGATAACTTGTATTTTCCCATAAGGATCCCGATAAGAGTACCAACCTTTAACGTGACCATATCCGTCGGACACCTCGTGTCGCTCTTGAAGATCGAAGAGAATTCAAACGGATTGAGATATTAGTCGACTGAGTAAGTAAACTGTAAGTTCACAATTTGCTTCATGACTTACCTTGAGGATTATAGTGATCGCCAGTAGAGTAACCAAACTTGTAGCTATATGGCCCATTCACTCCCTGAGATACACAATTTCCACAAAAAAATGTCGTAAACTTACGAGTTGCTTTGTTTGGATAAAACATGTGTCGAAGGAGTGATGAACTTACCTGCTCATGATATTGCATACGTTCGCCATATTCGCACAAAACTTGACTAGCGCACAGGACCAGGCATATGACGACGATCGAATTAATTTTGAAAAATCGCACTTGTGAATTTGTCATCTTGATTGTGTTGTTGAGATTCTGGATGCGAAATCTTGGTGGCTTTATAATCTGTTTAATCATCAATTTATCATCTCACACTTGTTATCACGAGGATGACGAAATGCCAATGCCACACTCGATTTCGAACCCAATCTTATCCTCGCTAGAGAGTCCTTCGCACGAAAGTAAATAAAATCGAATGACGAGTAAAGAGTTACACAATTGACAGTCATACAGAATATTGGTTGAAGGGTCGTTCACAAGACATCACATCAGGTTAGCATTCTTCTTATGTTCAAAGATCATTCTCTCGTTATCCAGACCATATACCAAGCTAACGACAACGATGATTTGACCGGCCGACAGTTGCCTCCGGTCAAAGGGGGAGTGAAGCGAAATCCAAGGAAACTGTATTGAACCGTAACTGTAAAATGAAATAGTTGCCATTTGATATCCCAATTGAGAGTATATCGTGAAAACGTGTTACAAGAGCAGCATAAAAACTTTTTCGTTCATTCGGTATATCTAACTTAATAAAGTATACGTGTGTCTATATGTTTAGATCACACCCTCATTGAGTTGTGGCAAGATTGTGGGAACTGTGTGCATGGAGACATTATTTAGAATTGTATTTATGTGAGTGTGTAATGGGCAAACACAATGCTTTGTATGCTGTTGATCTGGCTAGTATCATGATAATCAAAAATACAAAATACGAAAAACAGTGTGTGAATCGCTCGTGACTATAATCAGCCAATATTATTAGACACACGAGCAAACGACAGCTGAGTGGTCGATTCACAGGTATTAGGAATGTTAAGGTTTATGAGAAGCCATTGCAAGGCCACTATAATAAATATAATAATGATAACAGCAGGAAAGAATGATATGAAATATGAAAGCGATCGTGAGTGGAAGTTTGTATTTGTCCGAGAGATGAATAAAATGTTACAGTTGCTGACTGCTACTGTGTTAGAGATAATGTGTCACGGTGTGTTTAGATTGTGGTTATGTCACGATTGACCATTTATTTTATCATGCAACAGTTATTATAAAATCGATTGCACTATAATTACACAATCAAGTTTACATCTTAAAGAGTGATTTGTTATTAATTTGGGAGAGCAATTTGCGAGAAAATGAGTGCTGACAGATAACACCAAATAATATCTTGTTTAGCGTCGTGCAATTGAGAGACGAAAAAATACGCCTGACCCTCAAAGCCATCGACAGGTAAGGAGAGTGAATAAAAAACTATGCGAGGTGTGATCCCGCCACCTTGACACACAGTGATCAATCGAGATCGCAGAATCTAAGTCAAGGAGACCGCAAAAGATCGGCAATGATGATGGTCCAAGTATTGACAACCAATCATTATAAGTCACGCACTAATCATACCAATGGCCAACAGAGCAGTCAAGCTAATTCACTGCCAGCTATTTGCTAGCTTTATAGCTGGCAAGCGCTCAATGCAGCTCATGCTACCATAGTCAAGCATGCATACGTGTATTTATTATTTGTTTTACTTTCTTCTAACTTATAGCATGTTTTCCAACACACGGTAGCTTGTGTCAAGCTTGCAATGCAAGCTTCTCAGCTGACACTGAACTACAACTGCTAGGTCTTGTGCAATCTTATTTTCTCGAGTTTTTTTTTCGGTTAGCAAAAGAGATGGTAAGAGCAGGAGCACTCTGCACCTGGGCAATATCTTGGTAATATTCAGGTGTCCAGGAACGAACGACACCAAATAACTGGTCACTGTCTCAATCAATCTAAACTAGTCATGTTATCATTCATTGTGATAATATTATTGGCATTGAATCTCGATATAAGTGCGGCAGTGCCTGCGTCGAACGTCTCACGAGCAGCTAGCGCCCTAATAATCTTTCCAGATGAACATCCACGTCATTTGACGTCGACAGTTGCGATATTGGAACCACGACACGCGGTTGCACGCACAAGTAGTCCAGTTAATCACAATAACAATGTGACAAATACAAGACAAACGGCAATGGCCGCAAATAAGCAGCATAGAGTTCGCCAAAGCCAAGACACATCACACCAACCAAGAGTGTCGACGTTGTTGCCACGCCCGAGTGGTAATGTACGCCAAGAACGTCAAAACGATGCAAGCAACCACAACAACAACAAGCATAGTGCAACAAATATAGTATTCCCTACTACCACTACTACTGAGCAAAGTGTTGCCACCAATGTCAGGATAAACAAATCCAGTTCCACTTGTCAATACGTTGATAGTGATATCGATGATAGACAAAAAGGTGGCCGCTTAATATCGACATCGTTCTGTGAGGAGGCAGATGATTACCCTGATGAATTGATACGCCAGGCATTGGCGAAAAAATCTCCAGAATTCAAAGAATTATTCAATAACATCGATCATTCTGTCGGCTTATCAGAGCGAAAATTTTACCATGACGACAGTAATGTACATGTCAATGAGTATGAGGGTCAGGCCGTTTGTACAAGTGTGTCGCGTACGATCTACCCTAAAAAAGCACGTAATCGGGAGAATAAGTGGATGTATATTGCCAACAATGCTGATTTCACCCAAGTCGTAGAGGCAGATATATGTTTGTACAATCAACAACCGTGCCGATATTTGCGTGACACCGGTTTACCACCGGGCATGGTGTCAAGGTGTCATCAGAAGTTTTCGACAAGAACATTGCTAGCTATGGACCCCGGTGAGGAACGATTAACTCGGGGCCTCTTTCAGTTCCCAACATGCTGTGTTTGTAGTGTTTATCCCTCGTTTGACTCTCGGTCATTGTTAAGTAGTGATGCCAGCGGTAATGGCTCGTCACCGTTAACATCAACAATTCGATCGCTTTCCTCAGAGTCTAACTTGATGTTTCTTGATGACACCACCGAAAACATGTCCACAACTCCGAGCGAGCAACACCGACGCATTCCAATAACCAATGGTCAGCACACCAGCACCACTGTCACTATCCCTATTTCAATGAGCCACACTCAAAACATAAGTCGAAAACCGAATGGTTAGCAGGACGGATGTTCGTAGAGCCATCTTTAGTGTAGATTAGATTGATTCATGTAGCTCACTTACGAGTGATATACACAGTCGATTGAAGGCCTCAAAGCCCAAATGTTAAACATGGTTGCCGACAACGAAGCATCAATTCTTAGCCATAAAAAAGAGTCACATGTGACGATTATAAGTAATAGAATGCTCTCATCTTGAATTCATTAGACACAATAACTGCATCAGAAATTTTCCGATAAGGCTCAGACTTTCAAAACTGAATAAAACATGCACAGATCGAAAAAATCGACCAGAAGCGACGAGCAAAGTAAATGTTCAGAATGAAGGCAACTTGCTTGCTTCTGAAACTGAGTGAAAACGAAACACCCCGATTGTCAATGTCTTTATTTTAAACTCAACAAGTGTAGAATTTATCCTCGCGCGTATACTCTACGCTCGAGCCAATTTAAATCAATCTATGGAACGAAGTAGACTAAATTCGTACAATCTGTTTCGAGCTACCAAGAGTTTATTTATTTCCAATTCGAAAGACTCGCTCTTTTGCGACAACGATAAGACAGACTTGCCAGATGGTATCCCATTCTTTAACAGTTGGATCAGTGTCTTCGGGATGGCTTTAAGTTACGCCCCGAAAAAATCGCCTCAGGCGGAGCTAATGTTTGCCGAAGACATCTTAGTTTCCAAGAACGCAAGCCCGGTCCATTTCATTGGGTATCAAATTCTGACACACTTCACTTAGAGCTCACTCTGCATCAAAAGAGTCATGTTTGTTGCGTGCTCTAAATTGCATCTCCAATTCTATCATGACTATAAAAGAGAACAACCTAAACCAATGTTTACAAAGTAGAGGCTAACGATAGCCTCTTTCTGTTGGGCATTAATAGAACCGATGCAAAGCGTATGAAACACACTGAATCACCAATCCATTTACGTTTCTTCGCTTATCATCCATTCCTTTTTTCATCCTGTCTCCTTGCATACTATTTTATTGACTCTCAAGAGACACTGTCTCGAGGGGGTTAGTGTGAATATTGTCGGCCATTGCTAATGTCGATTATATGGAAACAGACTATTTCTTGAGTGGCTTCATTGGATCAGCTGATTTCATGGAGTAACTTTACTGTCTCCGTATTCATTAATGAATCGATTGATTACCAACATTCGGCACACATTAATCAGGTATGCATTAATGGTTTGGAATCATTAAAATTGGGTCACGAGCTTGAATGTAAATTTGATATTATATAGTTCCAAGGGCATCCGTTCAAGGTGATGTGGAACCAAAGATCAAGTAAAAGCATTACGAAGTTATTGTGAGCTAATGAAAATCACAATTCAGAGTGTCTTGGGAAACTATAATGTATAATAAAAAGGATTCATAAGTTTTAATCTAGAACCTTCCCCTATACGAATAGGAGAATTTGAATGCAGGATGACCGTGTTTCGAATGGTAAACATTTCTCTATTTGAAATATATTTGGTGCGAATGGTGGGCGCGCACACTCACTGCATGATAGTGAGCGAATTTATTTTTTGACCCTAACCGGAAGAAAGACTCGAACACTCGACATAACTGCCATCGGTGAGATTTTATTTAATGGTGCTTATTTTCCATATCCTCACAGCAGGCATCCGTTTCACCGTGTGCACATGGTTAGCATACAATATTGTTTGAGTGCGCTTGAGAGAGTGAGATTGGTTGGAACAATTGGTTTGGATGCTCACTCAAAAACAACACCGAATATTAAAACAGAACAACATTCAAAGGATCTGATCCGTGGCTACATTAGAATATTGTATGAGATCCATTGGCTTCATTTGGTTTTAGATTTGGTAACTCTTGCTAACATGCCGCTAGACCATTACTATACCGTTCAACTTTTTACCATTGATATTGCCGTTGTTGGTGCCACTATTTTCGGAATCACTTGAAATTATCACGTAGTTGTGCTCTTTATCTCGCGCCAAGCAAACAGTTGATCGCTCATATTTGGATGGGTAACAGTCAGTGTTGTGGCAATTGAATTGTCCTTCTGAGATCGGTGATGACGGCTCAAATGATGCTTGTGCGATGTGCTGCTGATGCTTGCTTTCATTCACTGGTGATGCCTTCTCTCTCGTAGGCTTGTCACTGTTGAATTGTTGCTTTTCAATCATAGTCTTATAATGAGTGACTGAATCGTTTATTACACGATCATTATTCAAATGGATAACAGCTGTCTGGTCATCACTTGTCATATAGTGCTGAAAAAGTTCAGGCTTATTTATGCTCATATGATCGATCTGAGAGCGTTCTACATCATTACAATTAACGTTTGATTCTAAGTAGTAGTCATCATCATCGTTGTCATCATCGTCATCTTCATCGCCTTCAAATGACGATACTTTGGACGGGGTCTGGTCTATGTGAAAATGATCTGAACCATCGGACACTACGCTAGGCTCACACATCGAATGTCGTATGACCATGTCTTGATGTGTAAACGTTGCTAATTTATGGTCACTGATCGGGGACGGTTGACAATCGGTTTGAGGCATTTTCTCGTTGAGCTCTACGGCCGGATGATCGTAAATCTTCACAGCTTCTTCCAATAGCGTTTTATCATGATTCATTGGGCTAGCGAATCGTCTATTGTTCGAATAGTCGTTTTGAGCGTTTGTTGTTCGACAATGTTCATCATTGCTTGACATTGTTCGTTGCAATGGTATCTTCGATTGCTCGGTGGCTGCAAATTCAGTATTGGTTGATTGTGTTGTAGCACGATTATTATTGGACGACGAATAACTTTCGTTACTGGTCGATGTCGAATAACTAGCGTTACTTGTGTTACAATTGGTGAGATTCATTTCTGTATTGGTACTCTTACGTGTCGTGTTCACAATGCTGGTTGATCGTGTCGACAAGGAGTTGATTGTGGAGTCGGAATCTAAATAACGGCAACGCTGACGCTTAGTGTCCTTATAAGAGCTTTTGCTCCGTGGGGTCTTTCTCGTCAAAGTGCAGAAAGATGCCACTTTGCTCGTCTCTTGTGCCATCTTTTGTTGGTTGTAGAGCTTCGTAATGTTGCGCGGAATGTGAATCGGTCTTACTGAAAACGTTCGACGCCGAGGTGCTACCTGTCACACGCGAACCAGGCCAATCAGTACCTAATGTAACATATTCATTGCCTTGGCCGTGTTTGACTCGCACACTACCAGAACTGGGCTTGACAATCGTACCATTGTTATTAGAATTTAAGTCAGAGGTCTGACTATGGCTGTTGTTGGTGTGGTGATTGTTGTTGTTGGCGTGCAACAACCGGCTGTTTCCCGATTCACCCGAACGATTATAAGCGTTCAAATTCGTACATCTTGTGTGTTCGAGCTCATGATCAGTCACATTTCCATGCTTTAGATCGTTCATAGAATGTCGGCAACAACATAACACGTTGTAGAATACATAACGGAAGCCAAGCCGAAATCTGTTGTTCATCCAATAATAAATAATCGGATTCGTAATGGTGTGACACATGGCTAGATAATGACTGACGAACCAAATGTAGATTATCCAATCAAACGTATAAATAGAAGGGTAATAATCGCCGATGACGATGAAGGCGTTGAATGGTAGCCACGTGAGAGCGAACGCGATCACACAAGTTATCATCATTTTGATCATCTGTACAAAAAAAACCATCATGGTTGGATGGTTCATTGAGATGAAAGAGGATAGTGGACATTGTAAAGGTTAGTTGATCTGGAATTTTGTTGATCTAGCTGGGCATTATTAATGGAGATTGGTTTAGTTATGTTTGTGCCGACACACCAAAAAAGTAATAATCCTCTGTATTTACTTACGCCACGTTAATGTGGTGTAAAATAGAATAAAATGCAAAATTACAGCTTGATAGATAAACAAGACACAGAATTGGGATGGAGTTGAAATTGTGTAGCTGTTATACAAAACATACATATCCTAACGTGCTATATTTGAATGTCAAATGCTCAGAGCAAACTTATGTTTGAGTTAGCATGTGAAGTTCTATTATGACTCGGGGAACCGACATTGGCCATGTGAGTGGCTTGACGAATCTTGTCTTGTAGCTCTTCGCGGACATGACCAGGTATTTGATTTTGGGCGATTGGCAAAACTTCGGCCATTATCTCATGCGCCGTCACATTGTTAATGCCACGCTTCATTATGACTTGTTTACACAAATCAACAATTCTATCTTTGGAACCTGTTTCCACCAATCGCTGGTACAACAGGTCCGTGAGCTCTTGGTGTAATTCAACAGCGAACTGTCCAGTGGGGCAACCTTCGTCGATTTTGTTGAGTTTGCCAGCCATGATAAAGTGATTTCCTCGCTTGCGTATAAATTTGTGTGAAAACTGAAAATTCCACCGAGTTTAATGATAATAATTATTATAGACAAACGAACAGATAATTACAAGTGAGCAATGTTGTAAAACGCCAAGCAGTAGTATTGGTGTCGGCACGTGGTGTGCTAGCGTTGGTCATCTCGTCTTAGGTTCGTCAGTTCTCTGGTTCGCTCGAGTTCGTAAGATTAGCCGCCAAGTTTGAACGCACAAACTATGTTTTTTTAAATCTCTAACAAGTCTCCCTCTCTCTCTCTCTCACTCACATTAAAGAGCCCTCCAATGTCTAAATCCAGAAAATGGAAGAGAGTGATCATCTAAGCATGAGTAAGGATTCAAGTGGTACTTTTGTGGCTGCAATGATAGCATCACATCCCGATTAGTGTTCTATATTCTCAAGGCTTTTGTTTGACGCCACATGAATGAGTGAGTGAGTGATTAAGAGTATGGAACATCTTCAACTAACAGTTTCTTGTTGTTTTAGATATTTATGTTCATTGCAGCTCAAGAGAAAAAGACAAGAGAGAATCTCCCATACTAGGGAAATCTCTCGTGAAAAATGTGTCGATTGTTGCTAACACATTAATGGGTTTTTTTCTTTTGCGCAAACAGACTCCTATTAACGTCGACACTACGAATGAGAAGCATTGATGAGATGGCGATTCCAAAATCATGATTATCGTGATATTGGATAAGAATAACACAATGATTAATGATCACTGGAAGCCTCCACCACTGACGACAACAAGCAGCTAAATTCTGCCTATCCATCTATCAGACGACGAGCTAGACCCACAATAATGGGCCAACACGTACGTGGTAAATGGTGATGTCAATGAAATAGTGACACGAAAATATGTGTTGTCAGGATCTGCTTTTGGCTTCTAGAAATTGTTGCTGTTATTTTGCGGAAACCAATTTCTACAATCATCGTTCAGCAGCTCAGTAGTTGCTCAAGAGTCGAGTATCACGCAGCCTAAATGTCAAAATGTTGACTCAAGAACGACGTGTTCTGTTGTTGTTGATTATTATTACAGCATGAAGAGACGAGGATGATAGTAATCACGGTACCAGCTAGACAACGTCTATCAGTGTTAGTGCCTGGGACGAGACTTCGCGCTTTAATGGAATCACTCGATAGGCTTATCGCTCAAGCACTTGAGCGGACGAGTCAAGGCTTGAGGCCGGTCCCCAGACTTCTCGATGCTGCACCGAGCTCGCGACCGAATCTAGAGGCCGAATACTATCTCGAATAAGAGTGCAAAACTTAAGGATGCATGTCACATGGCTTTCGAGTGTGCACATATACCTAGGAACGCGGCCAACGGCATATCCAACGCCAACGACTTTGGGACCGTTTTCAGGCTCAACAAAACCTTATCTTGTTGTGTCGCTATGAGCGGCTTTTTTATTATCTCTATCTATCTGTATGTTTGCGTGTCCCTTTAGCTGTTTGTCTGATCATCGAGCGCTATGATTTGCCTATGTGTGCACGTACGAGCGCGTACGATGACTTTTGGCTTGTTAAGACCATCTTACAAACTTCATCCGCGAGACGGCCGATCACGCGATTCAATATTATCACCACACAAGTTAAGCATTCCGAGAGATAGTAGTTGGTCAAACCTCAATACAAACAGTATGTGTGTCAGTGTGTTCGTGATGTGTACGTACACAAATCAACTCTGTTTGCGCACTGTGTCCACTGCACCAACCCGGCCAATTCGATTCAATGACGTCAATCACAGAGGACACACGCGATCATAATCTGATTATTCCCATTGAATGACGACGACGATGAATTGCATTGGCCCACTGACTAAGCAATGATGCGAGTGAGTGTATGTGTGCTATACCCATTAGTGTGCGCACGAACGAACGACTGCACGGTACATTTGTCTGTGCAACGAGTCAATTTCATCCAGATGCTCGTCCACTGGCTGGTTGGCTTAACAAACGAACAAGCGAACAAAGTATATGTCCAATTGACAATATGGCTCAATGATATAAGTCCAATCCATAATGCACATAGTCATACAATCGTCAGTGGATGCTCGTCGATGACTGCGAACGATCGTTGTCGGTTGTTAGAGTTGTCAAAGACAAACAACAACTACTAACAATGATAACCGGCAAGATAAACAACATAGCCGATTGTTGTGCAAACAAAAGAAACAGCTAACCATGTTATTAGTGATGATTGCAAAAAACACATTAAAAAATGCTTTACGACGACAAATAACAACGTTTGTTGTGAATTTTCGATGAAAGGTCCACCACTCTGGTTATTCTATCGAAATTGTTGCATTCTTTTGGCTTAAAGCAAGGACAATAACAAAAAGTTTGACTGAGATTGATTGAATTGTGTGCGTGTAACATCAATTGTTTGCTCGTTTTCGCTTTGCAACATTCAATAGAATACGATCTGGTAAAGTTTAGTTCGATTGGAGTTCGTCGTCGTCGTCGCCGTTGACAACAACAACGACGACTGACACTGACTTGTTTACATGCGTCACTTAGCAGCTTGGGCCAAGCTGTTAGCTTGCTTGCCATTGCGTTCAGGAAACAGTTGAATATCCCCTTCCTGAACCCAGTACTACTTCTCAAGCTGCCCAACTAACTAGCTGATGAATAGCTAGCTTGCTAGTTTCGCCGAGCTACAAATTTGATCCTTTCAACGAACTACGATAGACGTCAATAAGCAAACACGTGCACGTGTGCGTAATATGCCTCTCATCAAATGAGGACTGTCTTATATCGTCTGCCGCTACCGTAGTGATCGTTGTTGCTGGCATAGCTGTTGTTTAGTCACTACGGTGCCATTGTGGGCTTGGTCAATAGTGAGAGAGCCACAACCAGCAATATAAATGTATGGACCTACGTAAACAGAACCTTCACTTGAATTCACCTCATAACCTTGCGCACTAGCTTGCCGACTTGACGATGACCAAAATAGAAGAAGAAGAAGAAGGAGACACCTAACTTTCTGTCTCTGTGCGACATCTTGCACGACAACATAGCGCCACGTAAACCAGTGATATGTTAATTGGCTGCCGAGAAATACGCATCATAATGTTCGACGTTACGACTGCGGTCTCGATCGATTGCGGCTGCTATTGCTGATGTTGTTATTGTCTATGTTAATGTTAATTGAAGCATAGACATGTTTACATGTCGGTCAGCTTATTACTACATTGTGTACTATACCTTTATAATGTTCGCTCCTTTTTTTTCTTCTTGCAAAGACGCCCACTGAATTGAATGTCACACCCACTATTGATTCGTTTAAGCAACTCTTTACCTGACGCAATGGCTCATTGGCTTCACTTACTTTGAACGCAACGTTATCGCCACTAATCTGTCTATCTGGTCATCAATTGTGACAACAATCAAAAAGAAAGGCTTTTAGTGAGCTCGTTAATCTGTAGCCGTTAGTCTATTTCGTGACCCAATGTAATCGAAGGTAAGTTAGATCGGCTAATCACCCCAATAAGACACGGTGATTACATTTCAAGTATCTCAGCAAGCAGAGAGTCTAGAAAATTTTTCTTCTTTTACTTCCATACTCATGCAGATGCTGATAAATGACAATGTTCGCAAGACATGTTATCACTTCCAATGCCAGCATGGTATCAAATACAATTGATATTCCGATTAAAATAAATAGGAGAGCAGTTGATTTATCACCGCATAAATCTCTCGTGATCTTTAACTTTTGTCATTCTTAGAACTTTCCAATGTGTGAACACTTTACATGCTTTTGCATCATGTTGACACCCTAGACTAGATTTAATGTTATTCATTTGTCATCGATAGCGTATCAATGCAGATTAGGTTGACAACAAATTATTTACTGATGTTCTCATCGGATGCTAGACTTTCCTTATAACGTGCTCTCGGACAATTTTTTACGATCTTTCAATTTGTTTCATCCAATTCTCTATTCATCCACTCAAAGATGTAATAAAATTCTGAAGCTGTGAAGTTGTAAAAGTGTAAAGTGAAGCGTAAAGCAAATCATCTACGAGGCTGCAACGAATAGTCCAAAGGCTTTTCATGAAACTTTACATTGCTCCACTCTAAGTTGAGTGCTTTTATGCAACTTTGAGCTGATGAACTTTATTTGTCATGATGCGAATGTTGCGTCACAGTTCCAATGAGTGCTCAAGTGCACAGACACGAATTGAAGTGTCTCTCACATCATGACACACACACACAGACTGTTTGTCTGCTTGCTTTCAGCCAGTCACTCTGATCGCAGACGCAATCTTAAACTTACTAATGCCTATCTTAAAGTTGTGAGCGGTGGCATCTGACTCTGTTCTCATCCTACCCTAAGAATGTCATCGCTCTCAAGATACGACGACGACGATAATGCAAAATTAATGACACAATTGCACTTGTCGTGCGCACGCGTCACTCTTTCGTTGACTCGTATGCTTGCTCGTCTTGCGTTGCATCAAAGCAACAACAACAATACACGCTATGCCAGCTAAACTAATGAGCTAACAAACAGATGGCTGCTAGCGAGCAGACAGATAAAGTGACAATGGCCAAAATATACTTCACTTAAGGTTCGATCGTTCGTTCTTACGTTTGCCCACTGGCGACAAGGACCACACGACAAAATGGGATGCAATAATTCTATTACCGGTCGGTCGATCGAGTGACTACAACCCAGTTCAATGTAAACGAAACCAATCGAAACGTTGCCACACTCACTAAAGGCTGTACTACCAGAAGCTAAAGACTAAAAAAGACCCAAAGAAGGGGGCGTAAGCCAAAATTGAGGCACAGGTTGAGCACATACAGAAGTTTGCTGTGCATTCAAAAGGCTAGCTCGCTATCGCTCTATAGTATTAGCGAGGGCAGTAGCTCTATAGCTGCTTGCCGCTAAACTGATGAGCTAGTGATGGGAAATATTTCACAGTTGAGCAGTTTTGTACCGTTCCATATCAGATGATACTTACTCAATTCTATTGCACAACTATCGCTCTGTCTGCTGACATAGACTGCTCAATTCTTCGCCTTGCCGTCCCTTGTTCTGCTCTATGCTGCTTCACCCATACCAACGTATACTCCATAGGATAAGAATATAGTTTATAGTGAGAGCTCATTCAGTGTGGTGACTTTCACATTTATACGTGGCATGTATGTCAAAAACATGTCATGTTTTTGCCGAACACAAAATTGCCGACTGTCCCGTGCGTGTGCGTGTGCGTGTGCGTGTGCGTGTGTGTCGCGATATCCTGTTCAGTGAGACGTAAACGATCAGCAAACTGTCAATGCTGCAACACCTGCTTTAGCTGCTGTTGCCGTTGCGGCAGAAGCCCGAAAGTCAAAATGTACAGGAAGCAAGATTCTGACGAAAGATTTCTCTCGGGCCTCGACATTGTGCTAGCCTGAAAACATTTCCTTGCTTGCCTGGCAACATTAAAAGATGACAGGGCGTGGCGAGAACGGGGAGCAGAGGCAAGGGATGGGGCGGGACGAAACAAAATGAAACGCAACAAAACCCAACCGAATTGAACTGAACGTCGACGTCAAGGATCGTCAAGTATTGTCGAGTGTCGTTGCGCGAGAGGGTGAGAGACAACACACTTCATTTTGCAAAGGCCTGGCAAGGAACGCATTATGATCATCACATCAATGTCGTTGTGGCCCATTGCGCACTATCAATCCGTGCATTGGCTACAATCTTGAGCTAAAGCGGTGAGATAGAGCTAGAGCTAGTCAAACGTTTGCTGATAATAATTTAGAACGTTAACTCAAGTTTGTTTTTTTTCACCCTGCACTCTTTTCGAGCACTTCTTGTTGTTTTCTCTAACTATCTGACTCCTCCACTTTCTCACTCTCAGGTTGACGTAATCAGATAAATCTTGCGTTCACACATGCACGTACACGCAAGCTCACCGCTTGTCCGTTCTCGGGTTGCTCTACTCAAGCACGCACATTCTGCTGGTACCTGTCAAATGGAAAGCAAGCGAGTGAGTAGCAGTAGCATAGTGGCATGTTGTATGCGGCACGTGTCACTATTAAACTCGTTCGCTCAGAAGCTTGCCGCCGATGACATTTTAATACGAACTTTGTCAAGTGTGGGCCAGAGCAAAGCAGAGCAGGTGTGAAGCGAGCGAAACAACAACATGATGCGCTGCTATAATAACAATGGTCAATGGTGTTGATGATTGTTCGGTGAAGCGACGCACGAAGAATGCCAAGGACAATTGATTTTCGCTGTTCCTGACGTTCCGTTTGTTCAGTTTAGTTCAATTATAGTTCCCTGTCATTCTGTTTGTTTGTATAGCCGTTCTCTAGCTTGTGTGAGATAGCGATGTTTCTATGCAGCTTGGAGGACTAGCGGTAGCTGGCCAAACCGGTGTGGAATGTTGCTCACAGTGGATGCAGGTGACACACTTTCCTTCTGCGTGCTCGCCCGTTTGCACGCTCTTGCTCAGCCACACATGCAATCTTAATGTATGCCGTCTTCATGGCATTTGTTTGCAAGAACTGTACGCATTGTCACATTGTGATTGTTGCTGCTATCGACTTGGCTATAGCGCGAACGAGGTGCCACAAACAAATGAAGCCACACACACACATGCAAGGACGAACGACAACCATTTGTCGTTCGACGTCGAACTTGGCCCGTGAGTGCACCCTCATGTGTGCTATGCTCTGACGGTGACAATCATTGTATGCTCGTTAATACACGTTTCGCCACACCCGGGACGCTTTCTTCATCGTTATTGATAGGTTCGGCGGCGGGAGCTACAACAGCGTGTGGCATACAGTGAAAACCAGAACGTAAGCTAAGACCCAATTCAACGAAGAATAATCTACATTCACAGTTTATTAAAGCCTTAAACCTCTACTGTATACGTTTCAGGGCTACAATCTTCATGGCCGGTCCATCGTAAGTGAAACGAGACAATTTATTGGGTGTCACAAACTTGCAGTCTATTTTTTTATTTTTATTTATCTATGTTTCGTCTTCAATATACAAACTTGAGAGTTGTGTGCAAACTTGTGAGCATTAGCAGAACAGACAAGAAACGACAATTCTTTTGACTTGTCATGCCGTTGACATCACATGCACATGAAACAATCGATCGAGCAAGGAACATTAACCAAAAGATTCTATTAATAACAACGAAGTTGACTAGAAAAATAAATAAAATAGAGAGATTGATCTTGTTTTACACATTTAAGACCAACAACAAGCTAACTGTGTCATATACTGGGTGTTGCGAGAAACCATCGTATGCTAGAAAGAGGTGGCTAGGTTTTGAAATTCAAACGTAGCGCCAAAACTCATAACTTCGATAGGCATCCAGCTGAATGAGCAGCTAGCGAATTTTGTAAAGGAAGCTAATTTTATCATCGTTAAACTGACAACGTTAGGTTCTTAGATCATTGACATTGTTCGTTCTTTCGTTGAGCACGTCTAAACAAACACTTACACGCACACACATACTTACGTATATGAGTCGGTTTAAAGTTTAACGCAAGACTCGGGAAAATTATTATGAAAGTTGGCTCACGCACTCACTCACCCTTCAGTGTTGACTTTTTTTTCTAGTGAGTGTGTGAATCAAACACTTTGTTCGACACACGCACTTTATGTCTTCTCTGGAAGAGCATTCGTGCCTCGACGATCGTGTTAACGAACGTGAGTGAGGCCTATGAACGCGCGCGCGAACAATTGGCTTGAAAGTAGCAGTAGCGTTGTGTGAGCTTTCCAGTGGAACTTTGCCGGTTGCCGGCTGGCTAAGCTTTGCTGGCGTCCATGGCGCTCATGGTAGTGATCTCGTAACCTTGCAATGCCTAACTTGCGTAAGCTTTAAAATGGGGCTCGTCGTTACTGAGGTTCGAGTTCAGGGAGCTTAGCCTTTTGTGGGGTCTGCTTGCAGTGTTGGGTTTTCTAATTTATCGAGTTCTAACGCGATAGCTCGTCGTGGGTCGTATAACAAGCGTGACATTGCTGTTGCAAGGTCGACTCATGGCCCGGGGCCTACTCGTCGGGCTCATCACACAATACATAAATTGCTATAGTCTTGAAACCTTGAGAGCCCAAGTTTGCCGGTCACCCAACCAACACTCTCGGGCGGACGAAAGAATGAGCAAACAAACAAACTGAATAAGGCGAATGAATGCACAAGACGTCCCGACAAACAAATGGACAAACAAACAAACCAGGCACACACACTGGTTGCCAGTGAGCGAACCGACTAACGGACGAGCGCACCAAGCGTGACGGACCGAGTCCGTCAATGTGAATGTGCGGCACCCGATTCGATAGCAATCGAATCGAATCGAACCAAGTGAACCTCAAACTACTCGATCGATTGTACAACGTCGATCACATCGAATCCAATCAAATAGTGAGTAGTGTGAGTACGTGCACGTGCGTGTGCGTGTGCTCTTTTGTGTGCATAATTCAAAACGTATTGCTCGCCCCAATTTACAATGTGTAATGTGACTTTTGTGTTTGTGTGTGAGTGCGTGATCTTCTGTGACCTTCGAACACAAAGCAACACATTGTACGACAACAATGATATTCTGTCCTATGAATGAACGGATGAATGAATGAATAAGACATCTATGAGATCATTCGATTGCATTCATCGAGCCTTTGACTGGTTGTTGGCGTTGTTTCTTTGTACTAGACTTGACATGAGGCTTTTGAATTTTGCACTCTCTTTGTGTGTACTCTTTGTTCCTCTTGTATTATCACTTCTTTCGTTCTTACCCTACTTTCTTCCTATTATTCACTTGTTATTATAACTTACTGCGTTGCCAAGCGTTGCGTGTGATTTGACCCGCACTAAACCACTGGCCAACTCGTAAATATACATAGTAATTTACTCGTACGTGGTAATGCCCTCTACGATCTCCACTTATTCACAAGTGCAAGAGATAAAGAACTAGTGCTTGTGTAGTCTCGTATGTCTACGTAGATGGTGCCACTGCCTAACCATCTCTGCTGAAATATAAAATAATAAAAATCGCTGAGCACGTTGCAACGTGTAAATGTCACGAGCGCTCGAACTGAGTAAAACGAGTCAACGGCTCAAGTGCCTCATTCTTTCTCTTGTTGTTTCTTTTTTCGGCCAAACCGATTTTCTCGCTTGTGGCGTGCGACCTGTGACTGGCACCAACAACGACGAAGCCAACAGAAAGCCAACAAGAGCTACTGCTACTGATGCCGCCAACGCCGCCGCCGCCCCCGTCGGTTGCCCGTGTGTCTGGCTGGCCACTTGCTACACTAGAACTGGCCGAGAAAGAGGCACGTGACGCGCACCTGATTGTTGTCGGGTATGCTCGTTCGCCCGTTTAACTCAACACATACACACACGCTCTTGTTTTTTTATCACAATCTCACGTGAGCGTGTGTGCGTGTGATTTTTTTTCGCTGACCACTTTATTGTCTGCTAGACACTAGACTGGCGACCGATTTCTACTTAGCCAGACTTCAATATGGATCAATATCGTGCACAACATGGAGCTTTTTTCTGTCGCACACGACACTCACGTCACCAGTCTGTCTGAATTTGAGTCTATGTGTAGAGTAAGTGTTGAATGAGCCACACTTCCGTTAGACTCGATTAATGATATTGCTCGACAAATGATATATAAAAATAGAAGCTGCACATATTTTTGATGTATTCGTTTGAGTTCGATTTGATCTGACTCGATTCCATTCAATTCCATTTGGCTTGACTCGAGAATCGGTCGAGAGCATCCACTCCCACGTATGTATGAACTACTACTACTACTGCGTAGCTAGGACATACGTAACGTCACGAATTATTACGATTGTTAGTGTTGTTCACTTGAATTACTCTCGCACTCACTCATTCACCCACAGCCCACTCGTCTCGTCGAGAGTCTAATTCGCTAGAGCACGCACACACTTCCGGCGCTCGAAAAATTCTCTTACTCGCTAGCTGGCTCGTTACAACTAGTCTAGCTGATCTAGCTTAGTGCACTAAGCACAACGTGTGAGTGGAGTGAAAATATTTGCTGCTCGTGCAGTTACTGCTGATACAAAAGGACTCTCAACAATCGACACTCGTTATCGTCGTAATTTCAGGCTCACACTAGCTTCAGGCTCCGCCCCCTATAGAGTCTAGTCGATACGAGAGCAACAAAGTTGATAGCAAGCGACTCTAGCAGCATCGGGCCGACTGACTGTCAGACAGACAGACCTTTCTTGATTGCGAGATCAACATGATTATTTATCGACATTCGTGCTGCTATGCTGTGGTACATTACAGAGAAACAGTAGAAGGAGGGAGTGCTTTCAGCAGGTGCTGCAAGTGTTAGTCTGTTCGCGAGATCGAGAGAAAAAAAACTATGAACAGAAGAATGCTACACGCTCATTAAACAAATACTGTGAGCTTTACGCCGATGCCAGTGCTAGCAGGAGAGATCGTCGTGAGGCAGCGTAGAGCTCCATGATTGTTATTACAATCGAGAATGTAATGTTTCGAGATGGTGGTCGTCGTTGTTTAGTCACGACGATGAGATCAAGATCGTGGACGAGCACGTGCTGTGCTCGAGACCAATTGACGTTTCTTTAGTGCGCCAATAATAATACGAGCCATTGTTGTTGCTGTTGTTACTCAAAATTTAACCTTCGCCGAGACAAAATTCTCTCTCTCTCTCTCTGTTGTTTTTTTTCTTTTGTCATTTTTGCATGTAACTCATGAAGAGGACTATTGTTGCCTAACATCTTGGAGATCTCATCGCAATCGACGCACATGATTAAGCGCGCTTTCATTGATAGCTTCTAGCTTTGTTTGTTAACTTCCCTTTACCTAACGCAATCATCTGATCATCTTTTTACTATCAACTACATTCTGCAGGTAAATTCTTGTGACTGCTATAAATCTAATCTTTGAAGGTCCATTCATACAACACCGTTGATACTATCGTGCAAATCACGATTACCATTCGCCAAATGGAAAATTTTTATATCTGTTGTGGGCATTCACGAATGCATAATTTTCAATGTATAAGTGTTTACACAATTGACAAGACCAATCAAATTTGAAGATGGCTCTCTCGAAAATGTTGTCGATCAAATATTATTCTATCGTTCAATTTGACATTGATGCTCGATCGATGCCAATGTCTTAATGAAATCAACGACGATCCAGCAAACATCTTCAGTGAATGCACGTACACGAGCGAGAGTGATCCTCAGCAAATAAAAATAAATAAACGTGTGCACGTGTTGAAAATCAAACGTTGCTCATTGTGATCCTGTTTTGTCATCTGTCAGTCATACGGTTGTTTGCTTGTCTGCACGTTCATTCGTTCGTTATGATCGCACAGACACTTGTTCAGGTGAGTGGCTACTTGCGTTTGATCAATATCACGACAGTAGCATCAACAATGAAACCTCAAGCTCACACTTTTGGATGACTGTTATGTCTATCGTGAGTTAGTGTGCGAATGTGAGCTCTAGCTCAAGCCTGAACGTTCATTGAACGTGTAAGTACGAGCTCGCTGGCTAAATTTGAAGTGGTACATCCGGTCAAGGCAGCAAGATGTCTGTCTTGAGTCGAGCCAATCGACTTTGGTCAAGAAGTTTGTTGTTGTTGAGAAAACAGGCTCCCACAAACAGCAAGCTAACACCAACAGCAATATGTGTGACGTGACGTGCACATGCTATTGTTGTTATTGTTGTTGTTTGCCGTTGTTCAACATTGACAGCATGACGGAATTCTTCCTAGATAGAAATGAAGATTGACCTTCCCAATGAGAAAGTGGAGGTACAGAATTGAATGAAGAATAAAATAAGAACCGGTTTGTTTACTCGATTGTTCCTGTCAAGCTCGGTATTAGTTGTAGTAGTTGTTGTCATTGTTATTGTCGTAGTTGTTGTTACTGTTAGCTTCCTCTTGAAGCTTATAAACTGTCAACGTTTTATAACAAACGAAGAAGCTAACGATTACGCAACAGATTGAACATTAGGCAACGAATTTTTTTTATAAAAGCCAGCCTCAAAATCAATCGATATATTTTTGTGTATCGCATCACTATTTCTTTTTTAAAGACCTTCAAAGAGCCATTTATCTTCTTGAAAGTCGATAGAGTTTATCTCGATACGCCTGCCAAGCAATGAGGTTCGAAAATTTATCATTCCATTGAATGATTCATTCACTGAGACCTCAGCGCGTACTCTGGTCCAGGTCTCAAACTCAAGCTCAAGCTCAAGCTCAAGCTCAAGCTCAAGCTCAAGCTCAAGCTCAAACTTGAATGTCAAAAACCAAGTCTCGCTGGTTCTGTTCGTGTGAGTGTGTTTTCTTTATTATTAGAGACTGTCGCTGGAGACACAAATACCTTTGTTTTGATAAAAACAATTTGTTCTTTGACAAAAACAAAGTGTCGTTCATAAAATAATTGGCAATTATCAACGGTCAATTATCAACGGCGAGAAGATTAACGCGCC